>VZTL01035431.1:8448-22368 GCA_013400535.1 Scopus umbretta | reverse complement strand
TGTCACCAGTGGCTTTGATCTTTTTTGGAAAGATGGGGCCATTGGGTGCAGAAGAAAGGGGGGGTAGCATATGTGCATAGAAGAAAACCTGCAGTTCCCATTCCTCTGTAGAAGCATCTTTTAGGAAATAGAAGCATGCATTTTTCTCTTTTCTTCTAGAAGCTCTTCCTCATATCATCCAACAAGTTGAAAATAAAGTAAAAAGAATTAAAAAGTTTGTCCTATGGCTAACATAAGCACCATGAAGGTTGGTGCAAATAATGTTACTTTAAGTGTTTTTACAGTTCTCTAGTGAGCTGAACTTAAGCTAACATCTAATCTTGAGGTCTTCAGTGGTGATATTTTTAAATTTCACGGATAGTCAGGATTTAAATTACTGGTCATGAATGAGAAGCTCCTCACAGAAAGCTTCAGATACCGTGGCATTTTTTTATTTTTTTTTAACTCCCACTGAATTTTGGTAATGGTTGGTGAAGCTTAAACTTGACTCGAGCTTTTCTCATGTCCTGTTAGGAGAGAAACCTGCAGGAGAAATAACACAGAGCTTAGCTGTTACTGTTCAGTGCCGAACTGCATGAATTTTGTGTGGCTTCTAATCCCGGCTCCTTCCCCTCCTTCCTGAGCTTATCCCATCACAGTGCAATGCAGTTCTGCAGACAGCTGTCTGGGAAGATATTCTCAGCTGTCAAGAGGGATACTGGGTTAAATCAGTATTCAAATGTTCAAAATAACAGCTTATTCAGTTATTCTTTTGTGGAGATGGGAGACTATTCAGCAGAAAATAACTTTTTAGTGAGGAAAATTCACAGTCTTTTTTATCTTTGCAGGCATTAAAGGAATGATGCTTCATGAAATAACCTGAATGAAACTTCATCATGAAGTTCTGCTGCTTTGAGCAGGATTTTGCATTAGGTGACTTCCTGAGGCCCCTTCCAACCTGAATTTGTCCCGTGATCCTATTTTTAAACTGTCTTCAATGGGTATCTGTTAAACTTTGCTTATGCCTTCTAATGTTTGTGTTTTATACTACAAGCCAGACATGCTTAGCCACTTGGAAGTAACAGTCTGTAATTCATAGGAAAGCCCACAATTGTAACGTGATCTCCAGAAAGCTCTGCTGCAGACCTGTGGGAAGCAGCTGCTCATCAAGGAAGAAGAGGATTTCTCACTCTGTTATTTGGCTCTTTCAAATCTTTCAGGTGTATAAAGAACAAAAGTTGTAGCTATTTCTAAAGAAAATGAAAAGCTGACTTATTGGCAGATTTGGGTAGTTACACTGCCCTGCTCTCTGCTTAGGACTCTCTTGCAAGAACCTGTTCCTTTTTCTCAAAGCTACTGTGGGATTTTTTCCTGGTCTTGTGTGTTTAAGATCAGTTTCTGAAAATGAAAGTCCTCTTGCAGGCATATAAACTTAATGAAATCTATATTATTGTTCTAACCGATCAAGAATAAAGAGCACTGAAAAAATGTGTTTTCAACCATAGAAGCCTATAATTTAAATGGAATTGAGAAGCTGACTTTTCTCCTTACTTTAGTTCATAGAGTGGCTTTTATCTAATTGAGCAAAGTATCAGTGAAATTAAATTAAATGCAATGTCAGTTCTGCTATTACACACGAATGCTCCCTCTTTTGTCTTGAGTTACAGAAATACGTTGTTACACTTGGAGGACTTAGTGTTATATCAGATTTGGAGTCTCTTTTCTAGAACTCTCTAGTTCTCAGATAATTGCATATAAAACTTTAAATGCTAATGTAGGAAGCCTGACATTACAAGACTGCCATTCTGATCTTAAAAAGGAGGTAGTAGGAAAAAGCTTCTGTCAAATATTCCCTGTATAAGCTGTACAGTAAAACTAGCTGGCTGGCTGACCAAATGTTAATGTGAGATGATTCAAATAGAAATTTGACATTCTAACTATTGGAAAAAATAGCCGGATTTCTGCAAAACAGTTGTCATAGACTTTTTTTGTTATAAATAACACATTGCTTTCAAAACTAAAACAGACTTAAAATAAATATATTTAGAAGATGTGGAGGAGTGCCTATACCACTAACTTAATAAGCTCTGTTCTGGCTCTCTACCTTAAAGGTGCAGAAATCATTTGAATTTTCTTCTGTAGGGCCAGTATATTGCAGCATGTTTCATTTCAAAGGGATTAATGTTTCAATAAAAGATGAACTAAACTCTACAGCAAGAGGTTAAAAGTATTCTGAACTGCCATTTTTAAAGAGCTTGGGATAGCAGGGGTCCCCAGCCATTCCACAGACAAGTCAATACTTGAATACAAGTATTACAGCTTAGAATGTCATTGACTTCATTCTTTTGAAAACGGGCCACAACCAGCCCAAGTTTGAATATCAACTAAATGATCATGTGTCAGCCTGATACTGATCGACATGATCGGCATTTTATATGTTTGAATGAAGAAGTGCTACAGGCTTTTTGATCATCGGATGAGGATTGTGAGCTGATAAAATACCACTTAAGAATACTACTTTACATCAGCTTTCTTCATTACTGTCCCCAAAGGCAATCAGCACAACCAATGGACTCCTCAGTGTTTGTTTTCTGAAGTCATGCCTGATCTCCGACAATCACTGTCAAAAAGACTGAAATGCTGAAACACACTCCTGCATGCTCTCAGAAACCCAGTCTGAAACGTTGCACTTAGAATCAATCCAAGTTCAACAGATAAGCCGTAGACAGTTATTTCCAAACTGACTATTTTTGGGATATTGCCAAATACAAGACAAGTGTTCCTGTGGCTTTCTTGCCTTGTTTCAGTCTTGCAAGGCTTGATGATTTTACTGTAACTTAGAAATCAGGCCTTTGAGGAAACTTCATGGAGAAATACATTTAACCACCCTAATAAAATTATACAGCTCAGGAGGTTTGCTTTTGGGGGAGTGGGGAAGAGTAACATTATGAAATAAAAGGGCTTAGCCATTTCAAATAATGGAATTCGAGAGGGAAGTGGTGTTTTTCTGTTAATTCTTGTTGCTGCCGATACTCTACCATCTACAAGCTTTGACACTTGTCAAGGAGGATCTCCTGGTGCTGGGGATCTCTTTTGCTATCCCAGTGGCAATCATGGATAAGTTGCAACCTGTTAAATATCCATATAGTCAGCCTTGTCTCTTGTTCAGCAAAATTCTCTGAAAATTATACCTCTTCTGAGCAAACTTCTCTGCCTGGTTGCAGGGGGATGCAATCCGGTTACAACTGAGCCTTTCACACAGCAGGATTGTAGACCCTGATGCTGGCTTGGGTTACCTCCTCTGCTCGGCTCCTCTCTTCCTGCAGTGTCCCCTCAGTTATGTCATTTCAACAGTTTCTGTGACAGCATGGTGAATCACACCGGAACCGCTTCTGGGTAAACTGCTGCTGTAAGCTTATGCTTGTTGGATGCTATCAGCTGCATGGGCTGTTCTCTGGACAGCAAAACTCAAGCAGAAAAGTGCTCCCCTCTGTGGCTCTTGGTGCCCCAGTAACTAGAGGTGGAGGAGGCAACCGCTAAAATACTGTGGATGAAGGAAGTTAAGTGGGAGTTGAAATGGAAGAGTGGAAAGAAAAGCGTGAGCAGCGAGGAGGTTGCTGAAAGCTTCAGGGGAAGCAAAGCAGGATAACAGGATAGAAGTGAGAGGAGCAAAAAGAATGAATATACAAGTTGAAAAGCATGTATCTTAAAGCAGGCTCCTCCAGCTCGAGGCACTGATGTCAGGAGTGCTACAAACTATGTCATCTATCAGTTCATACTTTTGCTTGAGCATTTCAGTCATCTTCTTGTTTTGGTTTGGAAGAGAACTTACTATGATCTGTGCTGTGAATCTGAATACCAAACTTTGACAACCACTATGGATCATTTTGTGATTTCACATACGTGGTGATAGGACAGAAGGAATGTAAAAAGACTAGAATACCAAATGTTCTAAGTAAACTGATGTAAGAAAATCTAGTGCTTCTTATTTAAAATGCCAAAATTATATGTGGCTAATATAATTAAATGGTGTGTCACGGTAAAATGTGCTTATCTGCAAGTGTTCATATGCTTTTGATGAAGACCTAAGTTTCATAATCATATTCAGCACTATGGCAGGAATACTTCCTTGCAGCAGGAGTGATCTTGAAGACGCCAGCTCTTGTAGCATGTAGGACCCTTTTCTGACAAACAACTGGGAGATTCAAAGCATACCCCACCTGTTCTATGGGTGCACAAACAAGCTGTTTATATTAACAGCAGGCTGTGTTCTTCAAAAGCCTAGTTAAGGATGAATTCTCTTCAACTAGAGTGAAAGTGGCCAGCAAACTATTTCCAAGTAAAAATTAGTACAAAAAAATGCAAGCAGTGCACAGAGTAAGTTAGGCGTTATCATCTCTAACAGGCTGCCTTGTTGATCATTTTAGCATGAATTTACTCTTTTGTCTCCATCAGAGAGATTGTGTGGTGTGAAAATACCCATTAGGTTGCAGCCTCACAGCACGCTGAAGGAAAACTGCCTGGGTTAGTCGTGGACGAGCAGAAGCCATCAGAGCATGCTTCCTGTGCCATTCCTGCTACAGCATCTGCAAAAGCTGCAGCGCCCAGATATGCCTTCTAACTTTGAAAGAGAATGCGCTTTGACTTCTGTTTTCTTTTCTGCAGCACTCGGGGATTACAGTGATACTGATGTGCTGCATATCTCGTCTGCTGTGAGGCCCTACTGACCCTCCCCACTGCTGGGACCGGTCTCTGCAGTACCTGTATGCTAACCGCTACCGCACAACACCCTGCAGAATGCCAGCTGGATTGTGATGGAGATTCTGGGTAGCGTGTCCATATGCAGCAGCCTTGCGAACAGAAGTGTGCAAAATTATAAAAACAAGTAATGTTTTGTGATGCCATAGAATGCTACAGGGAGCCTGAGCAGTGTTCTCACAAACTGCTTTTAACAAGAAAATTAGGGGCATTCTTCCCTGCTCCGTTCTGTGATATTGAGCAGATGCCACCTTCTGCTTCTCTACTGTACAGTACGCGGGTTGTTCAGCCATTCAGAAGTCATCACTCTCTGAAACAAAACTGGAGGTCAGCATAAAATTTCGTAATATTAGAGCCCCTGCATGAAGTCTTAAAGCAAACTGACACACATCCAGCTAGCCATGTATACAGCCTTCCTGCAGGAGAGGAAAGGGAGTTTAAAGAAAGGTGTGGAGTGGGGAAGATATTTGCAGTTTGGGCTTTCTACCCCCAAAATGACCCACTATACTTGCATGCCTCATCAGTGGAATAAGGCCCATTGGTTAGATTTTTATCATTTCATAACCAGCATTTGACAAGATGTAACTACACCACTTACTCTTTGTATCAGGCCAGTGTCTAGTAGTCTCATTTATTGTGGCAGCTTTTATACTCGATGCAGGCATGCAAACAGAACAGTTTATTTAATAATAAAACCTCTGAGAGTCTGAAACTCCTAGTACCCCCTTCATCTTTCTGTGTGCATCAGCCACGCAAATAATATTCAAGAGAAAATCTAAATGGTAGCAGCAGGAAGCATCTGTGGTACTCTGTCATGTTGTGGGTTTGCCAACCGTCATGCTGGAAAGCGCTTCCTGCCCAAGCAGCCAGTGCTGCAACAGCAAAATAAAAAAAAATAAAAAAAATAAAAAAAGAAAGTACAGATGCAGGCTTTCCCTCTCCAGACAAAGAAGTCCCTACCCTGCTCTGGTATAGCAGTGATGAATGCAGATCAATCAGGATTTAGAGTTGCCTATGAAGTGGCAAAATTGTAACCTGTAATGTTCTCTCTCTCTCCTGTGACCCAATCCTGAATCCAAAGCAGCTGCCACTGCTGGTCAGATTGCCTTACTCCTGTCCCTCTGGAAACTAACTTAAGGGAAGGGTGGAATCAAGTTCTAGTTCTTTTAAGTGTATTAACACTGGTAAAATAAACTGGTGGTTCACTCCTTAGATACACACCACAAAGGGGCAGCAGGGGAGAGAGCAATGACATCTCTAATTCAGTGCCCAAGTCATCTCTGGACCAGTGATGAGATACAGAGTCAAAGATCCTTTTTAGAGGATGCATGGGTGGTGTGGAGCTGGGAGACTAGCCTTATGGCACTGCTAAACAAACGCATATAGCACAGCCCTGTGTTAAGCACCTGAAGTCTCTCACTTGTCAGACCCTGATCTTCAGCAAGCATTTAGCAGAAGAAACTAATGCCACAGGTAAAACGTGGTATGTGCACCAAGCTGTGCAGTTGAAGACCACACTGGTCCACTGAGTGTGTTGTTCTGCTTCCTTCTCCATCTTTCTGGATACCATGTTCTCCTTTGCCACTATGAACAGACTTGTTAAACTGGAAGTCATAATGGAGGACCCAGAAGATCAATTGGCCCGCTGACCTCCCCTTGTGATTTTTTAACCGCTACATTTCTCCACTTGTAGCTGCAGGTGTTCAGGCACCATTAGGTTCCTTATTTTCCAATAATAGTGACATATTGGTTTTCCTCACTTGCTTCTGTTGTAACATTTGTTATCATTTCTCATACTTTGTACCTGGCAGTTCTGGTCATTGGTTTCAAGCACTTGCTTTAGTTTTTCTGTTGCACCTTCACTGTTCACTCATATTTGATATGTTATGTGTGTTTTCCCCTAGTCCTCCTTGGGAAAGTGCAGAGAAGCAAGCTTATGAAAGACAGAAATAAGATAATTTCCATTTTCCCCTCCCATCAGCAGCAGAAAAAATAAATTAGAATAGGAATCACGATGGTCGTTGTTACTGGTTGAGCATGAGGTAGCAGCTGTATGCTGATGAAACTAGGAAAATTAATTGTCTAAGGGTGTAGTTTGACAACTTCTCAAAGACAATGTATTGGCTAAATATTGCCAAAAGGAGCAGCAAGCCCCAACCACTTAATGTGTGCCAGTTACCATTGATCTGACCGTGAGAAGAACCAATTCAATGTGCTGAACTGGCAGTGCTAAACTAAACCAACAATAAATAAGCAACCACCACACTACTATTCATGTTGGTTTAGCTTTCTAAACCACTTCACTCCTAGGTCAGATGACCACTAATGCCAACATGAAAAGAAGGAGTGATGATGCCCTTTTGGGCTGAAGCTAACCACTAGATTTATTTTTGTCTGTTTTGGTACTACAATTATGTATAAATAAGGTACAGGGATGCAAGAAAATTCAAAATTAACATAGTAACTTGATTTTAAAAGCACCTGAAATGAGCTAGTCTTAAACTAGCATATTTAGACATACTGTCGATGCACAAACCTTGACACACCTTACTGATACTGGACTGCCCATGAAGCTTCAGCCTGAGCTAGGAGACACTTAAATCAAATTGAATTTATCAACATAAGCAAGAGGTATTTAAAAAACCCTTGAGTTCTGACTCAGGCCTAAACCACACCGTGAAACCAGGTACTGCCTACATAGCTATATACATCTTGCTGTAAACTGCCACATCCAAGGCAATGCAACACAGGAACAGCCATTCGCTTGTTCTTCCACAGGACTCTTGATACCACCAGAAAAAAATCCCCAGTGAATAGCTAGTGGAAAACAAAAGCTACAGACATACTCAAATACCATACTACTGGTGTGAATTTAACCAGCTAAGATGACAGAATTGACTATTTCTGTCTTAACATAAAGAAAAAACAAGAAATGGGATCTGAACAAGGCATGACACAAAACATTGGCCGAATCTGGAATAATATCAGGACTGTTGAACAGAAAATGTCATTAGCCAAGTGGGACCATGTTATGCTCATTTATAGGTAATTTTAGCAAGTGGCCTTACTTAAAAACAGCTCCTATAACTCTGAATTTTATTTCTACATAATTTTGGGGGGTAAGTATTTTCTGGAGGCACACTAGTAATTTCTTGGAGCCTTGAAATCAGAATTGTCAGACATTAATGCTGTTTCTGATTGTTATATAATCCCCCACAAAAATTAGTTTCTTTGGGTGCACATTTTCAAAAACAGCCTTCCAATAGCCTTCACCATCATGTATGCTTCTACAGAAATGTGAAAGCAAGCAACTTCCTACCTGTAGAACAACTAATAGAACTAGAAAAATACTTCACAATCTCTGAATAAAAAGCACCACATTAAAGTATCTGATTATTTTTGCTACAATATGCACATCTTGTAATTTTTCATTCAATCCCACTAGTTCCTCAAAGCCTCATAGTAACACCTCCACATCCCTTTCTGCTTTGTTTCTTCAAGTACAGAAAAAAACACATTATTGCTTTTGGTCTTCACTGGTGTATCATTAGCTACCCAACCTCACTGATATACTCTGGATTTTTACACAGCCTTTGGTTCATGTTTCTGTCTCATACCCTGTTTGTCTATCTATGTACAAAGGAAAAATTGTGTATTTTTCTGATTGTTTCTAACAGCTTTTTGGGCTCCTGAAATATCCTGACCAATTGTAATTGGAGGTGGGAAAAGCAGGTGCTTCTCTACATTTTCTGTTTAAAGCTAACGCATATAGTAGTTTTCCTTTTGAAAAGCTGAGTCAAGCATGATGTATTAAGATTTTATCATGCCTTATATTCTCTATATCTTCAGTTTAATGGTTGAAAACCTCACCCATACAGTTTTAATGTAGTCTGATTTAAAACAAACCACAGGAACTTAAAAAATACCTATTAATATGAAATCTGCTATGTGCAAATACCAAGTTCCTCATTAACACCCAGCAAATAGATTTACTGCCACCTTTTATTCATAAATCTGTCAGCTAAGCCAGAATTTGGTTTCACAGAGTTTGGACTTCAATAAAAGCTACACTTTTTTCTAAAAGTAAGTGAGCTCTGATATCAAGAGCTCATTTTTCTAGTTAAATTCCTTTTTTTTAGTTTCTCTTTGTCCTGTTTATTCCGTTCCCTAGTTCATTTGCCTTACCAGATTCTTTAGGTGAAGTGTTGCCTTGTGATACATACCTAAACAGATACTTCACCAAGCTCGGTATCTCCATACAACAGTTCACTGTCCACCCGTTTTCATCAACTCACTCTTGCAGCTCATGTCCACGTTACACTAGATGATGCTGTTGTGAAGCAATACTAAAGTAGTGATGCCACTGCTATAAAACACTGTAATAGGATTATGCCAGAAAATTCCGTGGTCAAACCAGTGCCGTTATCAGAAAACAATCAGTGGCTGCAAACATTCTCAGATTCAGACGATGTACATACATTTTAAAGAGTATGAGTTACAACCTGACATTGAAGGTAACACTAAGAAAGGTTTACATGCAGCTCAGCACTGCATGTAATACGCTTCAGCTGCGTATTACTATGTCGGTATTTTTACTCTGCTGTTTGGGTACTTAGGGAGAAGCATTAGGGAATTTAATCCCTGAAGTCATTAGAAAGATATGTATCTTTTATACAAAAGCATCTAATTAAAAGGAACAAATGGAAAAACCCTTTTGGATAACACACCCACTTTTATACAAAGTCTGATGACTTCAAGACAAGTTCTTTGGCAGAGTAATTGTCACTCTCAGCTTCTAATCCAGATGGTTATTTGGTTTAAAGTGCTGGTTTTAAATTCTACAGTTTTCCTTTACATGTTTCCCTTCAGGCACTTTAAGTTCTCTGATTTATCCACCAGTACAAATACAATCTATACACAGAACAAGGCAAAATCTCAAATATCTATCAGCTACAACAGCCCTCTGATCATTTCTGTGGCCCTCCTCTGGACCTGCTCGAACAGGTCCACGTCTTTCTTGTACTGGGGGACCCCAGAGCTGGATGCAGTGCTCCGGCGGAGCCATGAGAGAAGAGCAGAGAAGGAGAAGCACCTCCCTTGACCTGCTGGCCAGGTTACTTCTGATGCAGCCCAGGATAGGGTTGGCATTCTGGGTTGCAAGTGCACATCACCGGCTCACGTCCAGCTTTTCATCCACCAGTATTCCCAAATCCTTCTCCATGGGACTGCTCTCAATTCATTCATCCCCCAGTCTGTACTGGTACTGGCGACTGCCCCAAGCCAGGTGCAGGACTTACTGAATTTCATGAGGTTTGCACGGGCCCGCTCCTCAAACTTGTCAAGTTCCCCTGGATGGTATCCCGTCCCTCAGGCATGTCAGCTGAACCACTCAGCTTGGTATCACCCACAAACTTGCTGCAGGTGCACTCAATCCCACTGTCTATGTCATTAATGAAGATATTAAATAGTATTGGCCCCAAAACAGACCCCTGAGGGACACACCTTGTTCCTGCTTTCCATTTGGACACTGAGCCATTGACTGTAACTCTTTGGATGCAGCCATCCAGCCAATTCTTTATCCATCTAATAGTCCATCCATTAAATCCATATCACTCCAATTTGGAGGCGAGAATGTTGTGGGGGACCATATTAAAGGCTTTACAGAAGTTCAGATAGATGACATCAGTTACTCTTCCCTTGTCCACTGATGCAGTCACTCCATCATAGAAGGCTACTACATTAGTCAGGCATGATTTGCCCTTGGTGAAGCCATGTTGGCTGTCTCTAACCACCTCCTCATTTTCCATATGCTTCAACATAACTTCTAGGAAGATCTGCTCCATGCTTTTACCAGGCACAGAGGTGAGGCTGACTGCTCAGTAGTTTCCAGGGTCTGGGTGTGATACTCCCTTTTCTCCAGTCACTGGGGACTTCGCCTGACCACCATGACTTCTCAGATACGATGGAGAATGGCTTAGCAACTACACCCTCAGGACACTAGGATGTTTCTTAGATTATATATTTCTTAGACTAACAGTAACAACATATATATTCCAAATCATCCTTGCATTTCAAATCTATATCTTGATATCCTTTTCTTTTCCATTTTCTTGCTGCTGTTGGCAAACAGACTTTAATGGGATTTTGTTAAGAAAATTTCAACAAAACCAAAAACCAACAGTATTCTACAAGTTATGTTACAGACTTTATTTTCATACCCATTTTGGTGTACAAGAAAGGTAGGAACAGAGGTTGGAAACACGCTGGGGGCATAGGGTATAATGGTTCTACAACTGCAAGACAGCCTATAATTGAATCTTGGGGCCCTAAGACTTCATTTTTCTCCTGCACGTAGGTGAATGAGTAACTGACACCACACAGGCAAAACATATCTCACAGTCCCCTCTAGCGCCCATGACGCACAACTGCCTGCTTGTGTCCCCCTCCTCTGCCAACAGCCCGAGGGCCAGAGGCCTCTCTGGGGGTCCGGCCAGCTCTGCTGCTAACACAGCTGCTCCAAATATGATCCCACACAAGTAAAGTTGGGGTTCTCAGTTTTATTTTAAAGTAGAATTAATATTAAGTTAAAAGCGCTCATTTTAGATATATGATGGAATTTTATGTGGGCTAGTATATTACGTTTGCCCTTTGTGCACATGCATTGTATTACCTCAATTATTATGAAATCATTATGTGATCAGTGTAATTTATGTGCATGGCAATATACATGCACAAAGGGTGCCAAGTTTGTCTTTGTGTCCTTGAATTCTACGCGTACTTTTACTAGGTCCTTTCCTACAGTGACCACGCAGCCTGCATGAAGCTTGAGTTACAAACTCAAAGTGTTCCTCCATATACACGATTTCTGTTTTGACCTATAATACCTTAACTCAGCACCCGAGAACAACACTTCACAGCTACTGAAACAACAGCCTGCTGAGACGTGACGCTTGGAAGATATTTTCTGATGCATCATTTATCATTGTCATCACAGTGCACAACAACTTAATAGAGTAGATTGCACATGTATACCACAGAACAGTTATTCTCAACCTTAAAAAGACAAGGCCAACTCATAATTGTATTAAATTATTAGGAGTTACAATAATCTTAAAATCATTCTGCAAATAAAATCTATGCATGCTAATGAGAAAAAATAATCAGCATAAAAACTACTACCTGCCAGCTTTATAACTACAGTCATTATAGCTAATTATATGTCTGCAGCAAGGGAATACTTTGTTTCCTACAAGCATTTGGGAGTCTTCAAAACACTCTCAGGTGAAGAGAAGCAGCAAGGAACAGGCTAACTTTGTAAACCCTACAATTTGAGAAACACTCCTCCAGCAATTTGCAGAAAGAGGGATGCCACCCTCTTTCTCTCAGTAATTGCAGTCCTTCTTTTACTATATGCCTATCACCTGGCACTTTATAATTCAGGAATTTTGTGGGCAGGTACAGGTTCCAGTTTATTGCTAGCACCCCAAAATGAGTGAAGGATACTGAGCTGTTGGAAGTGTAGCAGCTATGAAGAAGGCAAAAGGAAAAAGATTCAGTATGACTGGGAACTGTCATTTAGCTCAGCTTGTAAATAAAATAACATGTGTTTCTGTCCACTGGGTTTTAAGTGGCTTACAGAACACATCTGAACCTGAAAACATAAGATACCAGAAATACTGAGATACCGTAATACTCGATTACTTTGTGTATTTATGTGTATAATTGTGTATTGTGCATTATATATAATTATTTAATAATTGTATATTATTTATTATACGTAATTTCTCTCATTCTAGAGAAAATGAAACAAAAGGAGAACATGGAACAACTTAAGATCACTCAAAGTTTGGTACTAAACCTGCTTCCCAGAGGGACAAGATCTAAATGTAGCTTGGATGTCTCCCTGCTAAGAGGCATCATTCGCAGCTGATAAACCCCAGGAGAAAGAGGCTAGTCAGTTGAGAAACAGCTGGAAGATTTCAATAGTGGTGAAGAGGCCAAGAGAATTTAAGTTTAACTAGTTAACTCACTGTTCCTGCAATGTGGTAGAAAGTGTGACATTTAAGTTTTATCATTACCAACTTTTTTTTAATGCTACATTTTACTTTGTGATAACTAAATCATGGGAGCTAACTCAAAGGGATGGGTGAGTGAACCGTGTAGGAAAAAAAAAAAAAAACAAAACCAAAAAACTCAAACCAAGAACAAATAATGACATAAAACTGTAGCTTTAGTTAGGTCCAAGTTAAAGTCAATGTGTCCCATCGCTTACTATTTTAAAAAACTTTTACATTCTGAAGCTGGAAAGGCAAATTGTCAGCTTGCATAACATCAATGCAAAGAGTGTCTAGCAGATTGTCATGGAAACCTTCTTATATAATTGTGGTAGTCCTGCTTTTTTCAGCACTTTTAAAATTGTTATTTTGAAATGTGCATTTCATGGTTAAACACAATTGATTTAGAACTGTCCTATAACTGACAAATCTTACATGTTGGCCTAATTACTGACCTGATTCTGTAGATGTAAGAGTTTAATGTCAGATGAAACTCTGTAAAATGGACTGGATTTAAAAAGAAAAAAAAGGGGGGGGGGGTAATTGCAGTGTAAGTTACTTCTTCAGGAACACTTGCCTATCAAATGACAGTTTTATCACTGCCCTCCCTTTTGCTAATTGATATCAATCCTCTTTTTACTAGCATAGCCATCAGAGCAGTATTTTTTCAGTGAGATTTATCTAGTTTACCATGAAGCTGCATAAACGTTCACAGCACTACTAACACCAACGTTTCAGTGTTGGGAGCGGGGGGGGTGTGGTGGTGGTGGTGTATTTTTTTTTTTTTAAAAAAAGAGTTAGTTGGACTTTTTTAAAGGACTGTTTAAGGACAACTCTGTGCAACACACATACGAGCGCTGACTTGGAAATCTAGAAAGTATTAACAGGTTAAGAAACAACTGGGAGAAAAGACAAAGAGGCCAAACTAGCCGAGGTGGCTTAATACCACATCAGTCTAGGGTGTGAAGCAGAGGTATCCCGCATCAATTCGTAGGCCACAAAACCGAGGTAAGGTGGGCCAGACCCTCCACCAGCTTTGAAGATTTTCCTTCTTCTTTGCTGAAAGCAAACCTGAAAGAAAAGGCCCCTCAAGCACAGGCAACCGAAAGCATGCTCCGCCTGCAGCCGG
>VZTL01035429.1:0-21513 GCA_013400535.1 Scopus umbretta | reverse complement strand
CTGCTAGATAACTCTCCACAGAGCAGAACTAGGCAATCACAGGAGCTGCGCTGCTTCAGACGCAAGTTTAATGGCAACCTGCAAATCTGCCAGCGCCAAGCCCCGCGCTACCTCTCTACAGACATCGCCAGCTAGTGTCATGAAAATTTGCAACTGGCCCATGCCAACCGAGGAGAGAAGCTAAATGCAAAGTATATAATTGCAAGGGTAAATATTTATTCATGTGCATGAGGTGTCCCAGCCAAATTGGGGCACCCCGAGTGTGGTTTTACACAGGGTTCATATACACTTCAAATGTTTAGGTATAACACGATTTGACTAATCACTAACACCCACACTAGTGATTACTAGTCACAGGAAAACTTTGCAAAGCAACTATATTTTTTTTTCGCAACATTCTTGCTGCTTGTCTATTGATCCAGATGTCTCTGGAGTTGGTCTTGCTATAGTTACTTATCTATGATGCCAGATGATGCTGGGAGTGTTTCAAAGATGTGTTAGAAGAAGTAGGATTCTGGCATTATTTTGGTTGTCCAGGGGTATCCTTTATCCTTCATTGACAGCTCTAAGCTTCCAAGAAGCAAAGCCAGGCTGTCCTGGTCCTTGCAATGAGCTAGTGTCCTTCAGTTTGTTTTACTCAAGCATGAACAATACCAAAGTCTCCAGTAAAATTCCACTACCTTATTACATTGCTGTGTGTAATGTAAACTAATATATGTTAACAAAGTTAATACGTTTTCATACTATAAAGACTGATTGATATAATAGGGAAGGAAATTTTCATAACACCATGGGTTTTTTTGTTAGGACTGCATCTCTGCATATTTTGTTTCTGGTTTTCCCTTTTCCCTTTCATGCTCACCATGAGGAGTGGGCAGCAAGGCACCCCCACGCCAGCCATCCCTCACACCCTGTCTGTGCAGAATCCCACTGGCCCCTTGAGGCCACAGAGACAAAGATATTTTGAGTGTCCCACTCTTGTTCAGGTCCCACAAAACGCTTCTTTATTGAAAAAGTAAACAAAGCAATCCCACTAGTTTGGGGCTGGCCAGCCTGTTCCTTCCAAGTTCCTCAGATGTGTTTCCCTTGCTTGATCCCAATACCTGGCTGCAGGAGGAAGGGAGCCAGCAGGAGTGCAAAGCTAACACTGTTGGGTCTCACCCAGACCAGGTAGTGTGCCCAGCCAACCCCATTGTCACGTTTACATGGGTATCCATTCAAAGGAGACAGTGTTCTGTAAGTATGTCTTTGGCTGCTGTTGTGTTATCAGGAGAGCTAATAAAACTGGCTAGCAGACAGAGCTCAGCCTCTTTGATCTATTGCCTGCTAGAGCCTTCTAATCCTAAGGTTTTGTCTCTCATCCTGGGCCTGTCCCGACAACTAGCTTAAAGACACCCTCCCCACTGGGAATACTAGGTGAAGATGTCTGGTCCCCAAGCCCCCGCAGGTGTGTCTGCAGAGGATGCTGTTAAAGCTCTGCAGTGTTGTACAGAACAGATACAACAGCTCAAGTCGCAGTATTCACAGGAACTAAGATGGTTACTGGGTGAGATACAGGAAAAGACTCAAGCCTCAATAGAGTAGCTTTGTCATGTGGAGGTTCTAGAAAGGGCAGGCTCTGCTTCACCTCCCTGATCTCCCCCTACTACTATTCTTTTGTGTGATGGTGTTTTTTCCCCTATGTCTGCTTGTTCTTTCCTTCCCCATTTACTGGGGATATGGAACCCTCCCTCTCTTTTTGCATTTCTTATGGTGGTTTTCTTGGAGGGTTGGGATAGTGCATTTCCCAGTGATCACACAAAGGTCAGCTTTATTTTGTCCTGTTTGGGGGGCAAGGCTTTGCAGTGGGCTCGGTCTTTGTATGCTCAAGGAGATGAGGTTTTGGATGATTACCTCCTTGCTTGCGAGGATGGTGGATTTCTTTGGGGAACTCGTGCTTTAGCCTCATTTTCTAACCCTCCACTCAGTCTATGCCAGAGGGAGCAGAGTGTGGCAGAGTACACCACACATTTCCTGCACGTCAATCCACATGCTGTCAGAGCTGAATTGGGGGGATCACCCTTTGTTCCCCCTCTATATTCATGGCCTGGTGTTATGAAAATTCCCTTCCCTAACTATTGTATTAATCAGTCTTTATAGTATTAATGGCTGATTGTTGAATGAACGTACTAAAGATAATAGGCACCAGGATATCTAAAATGAGGAGTAGAAGGCCAAGAGATCTCTAAAACAACAAACATATATCCCTGAGTGTCAGAACTCCCCTCTACTCCACTTTTACTAGTCAGCAAGATCCACTAATTGGTGTCCCCTAAGTGAACCAGCTAATTATAATATGAAAACCACACCTCTGTTGGAAGAGCTACCCACCTCCAAAGGGAGACATACCCACTGAGCATGCGTACTGATTTTAAAGGGAGCTATGTCTTTAAATCAAAGCAAAAGTAGAAATAACCAATGACTAACAAGTAGGTGTTAACAGTAGGCGTAGTGACCTTGTTTAATTGTATAAATATGTGATGAAAGGATAACAGGGTGTGCTAGCTTTGTGGAATTACCACCTAGCACCCATCTCTGCACAGAAATGAAATAAAATAAATATCTTGACTCAGTGTGTGAATTGGTTCTTGCACACCAGGTAAAGAACCCATCTTTGGGACAACAGTATGAAAGTTAAATTTCATGCCATTGATGATTGCCCAATGCTCCGATCTATCTAGATCCCTCTGCAAGGTCTCTCATCCCTTGAGAGAGTCAGCAGCACCTCCCAGTTTGGTATCATCAACAAACTTGCTAATGGTGCATTCCATTCCTGCATCCAGATCATTGCTAAAAATATTGATTGGAACCAGCCCTAGAATTGAGCCCTGAGGAACACCACTAGTGACTGGTCGCCAGCCAGATGTAGCCCCATTCACTACAATCCTTTGAGCCCTGCCATTCAGCCAGTTCTTTACCCAGCGCACCATGTACCTGCTCATCTCACAGTTGGACAACTTGTCCAGGATACTGTGAGGACAGTAACAATATTTGTTAATATATATTAGTTCACATTATACACTGCAATGTAATGAGGTAGTGGAATTTTACTGGAGACTATGGTATTGTTCATGTTTAAGTAAAACAAACTAAAGGACAGTCCAGTCCTAGAAATAAGGACTTTGCTTCTTGGAAGCTTAGAGCTGTCCATGAAGCATAAAGGATACCCCTGGACAACCAAGCCATCATCCTAGCCCCTCTAACATGTCTTCTAAATCCTCCCAGCGTCGTCTGGCTTCATAGATAAGTAACTATAGCAAGACCAACTCCAGAGACATCTGGATCAATAGACAAGCAGCAAGAATGTGGAAGGATGATAACGTTGCAGAAATATAGTTGCTTTGCAAAGTTTTCCTGTGACTAGTAATCACTAGTGTGGGTGTTAGCGATTAGTCAAATCATGTTGTACCTGAACACATAAGAACCCTGTGTAAAACCACATTCGGGGTGCCCCAATTTGGCTGGGACACCTCATGCACATGAATAAATATTTACCCTTGTAATTACATCCTAGGCTCTCTCCTTGGTCAGTATGAGCCAGTTGCAAATTTTCATAACAATGGAGACAATTAAAAGAAACAAACCTCGCCAGTCACAATAATTGATGGACTCTCAAGAAACCACCATAGGTGCCACTTCCAGGAATATCAGCCTAGACTTTGCAACTGATAAAATTGTAAACTAGGGGGGATCCCGGACTGGGACGGTTGTGGGAATAGAGCTATACAAACCCATTGGGGGATGTGCAGGGGGAAGAGGTATCAGGGAAGAACAAAGAGGGGGGTAGACAGAAGAGGATATAAAAGGGGGCAGCCACAATTAAAATTAAATGAATGAGTATGCTTGTCTGGCTGAGCCCTGTGCCTGATCAATACAGTCTGTCCTATCTCATTAAATCTTTTCTTAATTATCTTCCTGTGTAATCTCACTCTCTATCCCATGTGTATGTGTGCCACAAGAACTAAGTGCCAGTTATTAGTGAGACCTCTGTGTGTGTGTGAGTGAAAATTGGTGCCAGCTACTGGAGTCAGACCAAGGGTGTGGATGCCCTGTGGCCTGTGGTGTCAGCTACTGGAGCGAGTGGGATCTCGGCATCAACTACTAGAGCAAGTGGGGGTCTTAGCTTCTAGCCACTGGGGCAGGAACAGTGTGTGTCTCTAAAACCAGCTACTGAGGGGGACTGAGGTGAGTGAGGTTAGAGAGGAGCTCAGTGCCAGCAGCTGGAGCAGAATCACAGGTCACAGCCCATGTGCCTGGTGCCAGCTGCTGGGGAGGGGGCTGAGCATCTGTGTCTTCCCCAGTCCTGGTATGCATGGGGTGTGCATGTGTATTCACTATCAAAATTTAAACTGGACTAGCTGGCGAGTAGGGGGGCCTCAGGTCTGGGCCAGGGTGTCAGGCAGGCGGAGTTTCCATGCTGGTACACCCAGGGGGACTTGTGAATGTGGAGTGCATGAGGGATGAGTGTGTGAGTACATGTCTGTTTGCTAGAGATCATCAAGCTGGACTAGCCAGAGAGTAGGGGACCCGTGAAGCAGGTAAGCGGGCCTGGGATCTGAGCAGGGGAGCCAGGTAGACAAAGGAGCCATGCTGGTACTCGAGGGATCTGTGAATGTGTGTGTGCTTGTGAACCTAGAGTGTTGTGTGTACGCCTTCACTAGTGAACTTCTATCTCCACTAGCTGAAGAGGAGGAAGGGGACTTTCCTGTCTATGTTTATGTTTTATGTGAGTCCTGTATGTAGGCGCTGTTGAAGGCAGCACCTTGTCTGTGGCAATATGTGTGACTGGCTGTGTCAGTGTCCTGTCTGTGTCTGTATGTGTGTCTCTGGGATACACGCTCAGCTTCATTATTGGTTGAACCTGCAAATAGGAAAGTGGCAGCTGTGTCCCTCAGACTGGGCAGAGGCCCCAGGTCCCCAGGCTGGGCTCCAGCGGACGGGTAGGAGAGGTCCTGGGACAGAGCAGCTGGAAGAGTTGGCTGTGCTCCTAACATCACTTAACACACAGCAGAAGGGGAAATTGAAGGAGCTGGATGCTGTAGCTTCCTGGAGAGAGAAGGGACAGTCAAGGAAGTGCCTCCCTGCTGACTTCCTTTTCCATACAATCCTCACCAGACACTTAGCTCCTGGCACAGTCATGGTTTCCCTCCTCCAGTTCTCCTCCTCTTCCAAGCCCTCCTCTTAGATTTCTATCCTTCCTTAAGGAGGCACACCCAGTGTTCCTGGTCAAACCAAGCAAGCAGCAAAGGCAGGGAGCTGTTGAATCACTGGGTGCCCGTTTGGACTGATGCTCTTTGCAGCCTCCATCCCGCTAAGCCTCACAAACATTGCTCCCTGCAGCGCATCATGGCAGATGCATTCCCCTCCCAGGAGGGGGGCATCTGGCAACCCACACCATACAATGTGAGAGGGAGGGGAGGTTGATGGCATAAGGGTTTCTTTGGAGAAAGCCAATCTTCAGAGCATGACTGCCCATGAGGTAGCATCAGTCCAGCAAGAAAGGGCTAGACAAACTTCAATGACAAAGCTCAGAGCAGAGTCAAAGAAAGCAGCTCTCCCAACAAGGAGGATGCCAGGGCACCTTTTCCATGCTGGAGACTGTTCCCTCTCTGGCAGCTGTGCCTTGAACAGCCTCTGCACATATGGTGAATGCAATACCCATGGTGGCACTCCCATGGACTGCCCTACATGTGGGTGCCTCCACCCAGACAGCTCAAAGATAACACTGCCACATGATTAAGAGTATTCAACTTCCATATTTGTCATATTAAAACAAAGACTCATCCTCCCATCTTCTTCCGGGTCTCAAAACACAATCTCTCCTGCTGCTGTGAGCGCTCTGCCGCTGGCTGGACTGTGTGCTATAGATGACAGCAGCATGCACAAAAATAACTGGCACAGTGCAAGAACAGATTAAAAAAAAAAAGAGAACTAAAATACACAGAAACCTTTCCAGATTAGTAGTGATGAATTGAGAAGGGGAGAGCAATATGCTCAGGATGAAGTAGCCTTTCCTGCTAATGTTGTCACTGCCTGGATTTGGTGCCATGCATCCCCCTTTTCTTATAGTGGCTGTAAAACCGCTTCCCCCTCTGTGCATGTGTCTGCCACAAGAACCTGGCCTGAGGACAGAGGATCACTGCAACCAGAAGCATCCACTCTGCACAAATTTTCCTGTGGCATAGCCCCCTTACTGCTGCCACAAGGCAACACCCAGGCAGAGGGAGGGGTTGGGAAGCCAACCCCCACCCCTCTCCTGCCATTTTGCCTTGTCATATGTCTAGGAACCCCAAGAGGAGGGGGCCTCCCTGCCTGGAGAAGGGGGGAGGGGAGAGCATGTGCTTAGCTCAGAGGCCAGTGGCTACCTGTCGTGGGGGGTGGCGCTGCCACCTTTGGAGAACTTTGGATGAAGTGGAGTGTGTGGGGAGCCTGCGCCACACTCTCCAGAAGTCTCTTGCTTGCCTGCACACTCAGCACCACTGCCATGGGCCTGAAGTGTTTCTTGCTGGGCTCAGAGCTCAAGGACAAACTGTTCCGCCTGGGCATGACTGCTGGCACCTTCTACTTGGAGCTGCTGCTCACAGCTGGCCTGTTGCTCTTGATCTCAAGCGCTACTCTGCTGTCACCAGCCAGACAAAGCAGGCAGTGGGAGTGGGGTCGACAGGCAGCTGCATGCCCAGCAGTCAGCAGGGCAAGGTGCAGGGTGGGAGGTGGAGCAGAAGGCACTCCTCGGGGGCCAGCAGAACTTCCTGCTTTTGGGGGTGCTTGTGTTCATGGTGGGTGTGCTGAGTGCCTTTGCTGGTGCTGTCATTGATGGTGACACCATGTCACTTGTGGAGAGGAAGTACTTGCAGTAGTGCCTGCTGCAGGCCAGCAGATTAGTTCATCTGTGGAGTGGCTTGTCCTCAGAGGGTTCCTCTTCGGTCATAGCAGCACTCCGCTGCCAGAAGCTGTGGGACTGCCAGCATAGTTTGGTACTCTCCGCCATCTTCAACACACTGGAGTGTCTCCTGGGCCTGTTTAACCTGCTGCTCATCAAGAACTACAAGGAGTCCCAGCACAGGCTCAGACGGCAGCACCAATGGCAGCAGCAGCAAGAGGGCAATCAGTGGCAGGGTGGCAGCCATCAGGTGCAGCATCAGAGCCAGGGCTCCATCTTCTCCAGAGAGGAGTCTGTGCTCTCTCCCAGGGACTGCTCTTTCTAGGAGGTCTCCTGCATCAACATGGGCATCTTCCATTTGTTGGACAAGGCCGGCATGTAGGTGCACAGTGGGGGCCATCCCTCCATCAAGCTGCTGGCTATTCATCTGTGGACCCTGAACTCAACACTTCTTATCCATACTGCTATCCCTTGCCCTGCAAACAGCCCCCCCATCTGCAAGGCCATCTACCCAAGGAAGCTTTGTGCCAACAGCACCTAGGGTATGGAAACAAGAAAAAAAGATGGTGGGGGGGGAGCCTGTCTGTGTGGCACTCATCTTCCTCCAGCCCTCCTTACTGCCTGCACAGATAACCAGCCACTGGGACTGGATGCCCCTGCCACACAGCTCAGAGACAGCTTTTGTAACATAGATGGCATGGTTATGACACTCTCTGACAAGGAAGGCCAGAGCTGGGCTCCTCTCTAGTCTCGACACTATATCTGGGAGAGAAGCTCCTTTCCTCCCTGTGCTGCCACCTCTTGGGGTTGATCCAGGGAAATCTGTTCATAAATAACCACCCTGTGCATCCCTCTCCTTTAGCACTGGGAGTCTGCACTGCATGACACACCTGGTAGATAATCATCGTGAGCATAAAGTGCTTTAGATGGACAGGGATAGTAAGCAAGCCCATTCATACATTTGGGCCTGATGAGTTTTTTTTGTCTGTCTGTGAAATATCAAGACTGAGTTTTTAAAAGACTGAACAAGAAATGCCTAAGGGTTGGTTCCTCCTATTGCTATTTCTCCCTAGCCAATTTTAGTTCAAGTGAATCATCAGGCTTCAACTTTAGCAGTACAAAATGGCCCCATTTATGATAAGGAAAAAATATAAGGCAACTTCCTGACCAAGAGAGATAATTTTTAAAACAACAGAGACATTCTTGTAATGTTTAATAGAGCTGTTCTGAGGATACTTACATTTACACTACTTCTTGAAGAACTGAGTTCTGTTAAAAATGAAGTAAGTTAACACTTCCATTGGTTGTGTAAGATGCACATTAAAAATAAACCTACACTTTCCAGAGGAAAAGAAAAAAAAATCAACAGCAACATTTTTTACACTAATGTGCTTGCTTTTGTTGATAACTTCTTACTATAAAACCTTTCAGAAGTCTACAGTGAAAATATTTACCAAATTAACAGCAACTTAAAATTAATGGTTAGTTACTTCACTAAAATAATAGGTTATGTCAAGTTAAAGGCAGTCCAAATGTCATACCCATATCTTATTTAAACAAGTTCTGCATTTTAAATGCAAGGCAGGGTTTATTTATGTTTTACACAAGTAGACAGTTGAATCCTATTTTGTACAACTACAGAGTTTACTTTGTAATGAATTTCATTTTACCTGTTATCAAACCATCAATCTGGTATGCTTGAATACTGATGTTTTAATTAAAATACATGTGTTCTAAAACAATCTTAACTGATGGAATTTAAAAGGAAAAGTTGTAGAACATCTTGGAAGACATCTTCCAACTATGTTTTCAAAACCCTATTTAAATTCTCCTGTGCACAGATAAAAAGGCAATAAATTGAAGAAAAGACCTGCTCCTGATATTATTGAAATCAAAGTGAAGGGTGGGAACAAAATCAGGAATCCGATGGGCTATGCCATTGGCAAGATGGAGCTGGACTCAGTGAGGCAGATCCTTTTCACTGGCTCGGGCAAGGCCGTCAGCAAGACCATTACCTGTGTGGAAATCATGAAACGAAGGCTCAAAGAGCTGCACCAGATCACCAAAGTGCTCTTTAAACAGATCAAAGAGATCTGGGAATCCATTGTGCCAGAGGCAGGCCTCCATGCCTTGATGGCAAAGATAAACATTTCTGACATATGTGTCCTATTCATCAGAAGCCCTCAATCCTCAGGAGCTGGGATACCAGGATCTGGGCTCTTTTGATGCCTTCTGGATCAAAACACTCAAAGCAGAGTCCCAGGGCAGGGTGGAGGCAGGGAAGCTGGCAACATGGGAAAGCACCCTTGGTCCACTGGAAGAGGGCCTGGGGAGTCCTGTGTGACGTCCTGAGACGATGACACGTTTGGATGTAGTTTGGGGGAGTTACGGAAACAAGCCATCTGCTGTAGCTGGAAAGCTGCTGCTGAACACGGGGGCTTGCAGAGTTGTTAGGGGAGGCAAGCAGAAGTTGCTGTTTCAAAATGGACGTGATTGCAAGTATCTGAAACTGTGTTTTGACAAGTGTCCTTGTCAAAGGCTGCCAGGCCTTAGCGTGGGGTTCAGGGAAGACAGGAGTCATCTCTGCTTGAGCAAGGACCATTGGCATCTTGTCAGTGAGCCCAAGGGAATGGCTGCCTACTGAGTGGGGTTTCAGTTGCTCGGGGCAGTGCAGCAGCCCAGGCAGCAGGTGCACATGCCAGGCACCTACTCGTGTGGGAAGCAGAGGTGGCTCTTGCTGTGGTACAGAGGGGAGATGGGACCCGATGTGGATTTCTGGCTGCCACCTGTGTCGCCAGAGCTCATGTGTGCAGACAGTGGGGTACAGGGCTGGGCTGGCCACTTCATCTGTGCCTGAAAGTCCATCTTCTGCTGAGCCCTTCGGCGGCTCAGTGGCAGTGCTCACCGCCGCTCATGTAGGCGCCGGCCGAGGGGGCGGGCCCTGAGACGAGCGCTCGCTCAATGGCGCACGACTGGCGGGGGTCGGCCACCAATGACCGGGGGCGGGGAGGGGCGGGCCCCGTGCCGGCGGGAGGGAGTGGGCAGCGCGCAAGGCTGCGGCACCCACCGAGCAGCCCGCGGTGGGACCGCTCCCGGGGTCTACGCTGGCACCGTGGCCCGGCACACCGCTCTGCACCGCACCGCACCGGGCCCCGGCACCGTCAGTGCCGCCCGCCCGCCCACAGGTGGGGTCTCGGCGGTTCCCAGGGCGGAGCGGAGGCAGGTAATGCCGGGGTCCCAGGACGGGAGGGCGGATCCGGCGGGACCTGTTGCTGCCCGATGGACCGCTGTAGGTCGGGGGCTCTGCAGGTGTCCTGCTCCTCGGCGGGGTGGGGGATTAGGGGTNGGGGTGCCGGGGATTCCCGAAATCGGGGCTCAGCCTGCCCTAGGAAAAAGCACAGGGGGAGGATGCCCCGGCCCCCCACCCACTGCCCACCCGGCCGCTTGCCCTGTTTTGGGGTGCAGGAACTCCCAGGGGCGTCCAGGTGACAGGGTGGGTAGGGAGGAAAAGTAGATGGAGGGTGGAGAGGGGACAAGAGGTGGGCTAAGGCTGCCCAGAGTTACCTTAGGATGCCCTAGGACCAGGGAGGATTGGGCTAGGCTGGGGCAATGGGTCTCCTGCTGGGGACACCTCCAGCTTGGTCACCCTGGCAGGGCACAGCCAGGGCATGGAGTGCTGGAAAGGTCCCACCAAATGGCAGCTGCCCTGCGAGCTGCTGCAGCCTCCAAACCCTAGTGGAACCCCTTGGGCCCTGGGGTCACTGCCTGCTGACGCCCCTGCAGCCTGCCCCGAGGGGCTCAGGCAGCCTGTCCCCTCGTGATGGCCGTGACAATGACTTTCTCCCTTCCAGGTGCAGGAGGGAGAAGCAGCATCCCCGTGTTCCCGCTGCCCTGCTGGAGGAGGGGAAGCTGAGGGAAAGCTCCGACTGATTGATCCTTCCTGGTGACGCAGTGAAGCCCAGGCCACAGCTGCGGGCAGCCAAGCCATGCCGGGAGGTGACGTCATCCTGCTGCTTGCCTGGCCCCAGCCCCTTCCTGCTGCCAACACCACCATTGTCCCCTTTGTCCCCTGCTAATGCCGGAGGGTGGAAGCTGCATGCTCTGCTGCTATGCCAGCATCCCGAGCATGGGGCCAAACTGGGGGCCCCGCTTTTTCCTGCGGGGCAGCAGTGATGGGGGCTGCTCTTTCCACTGGGGCGGTTGTGGCGATTTCTTTTAACTGCATCATTGTGTTGCTCATCCTCATCCTCTGCAAGGCCTGCAGGACCCTGTCGTGCCCCAAGAAGAGCCCAGCTTCTGATGTGGATGAGGCAAGGAATGAAGAGAAGTACCTGCTGCAACACTGGGCCACTCAGGGACTTGGGTACCTGGCTGAACTGAAGTAGTTGTGCCAGCCTGGATGCCCACGCTGGGACTGGGGTGCTGGACCAGGCAGGCTGAGAGCAGAGGGTACACTGAGTAGCTTGCAGGGGCCGTGACACAGGGCACAGCCCTTCACCCATGTGTTTTTGGTGTGTGAAGTCCCTGCAGATGCCTGCGGTGACCATGGGGATGGAGAGACAGCGTCCGGGGATGTCCTGTGGGGACAATCCTGCCTGTCCCAGCAGCCAGTGTGCACAGCAGAAGCCCTGTCCTCAAATGCACCCTGCATTCGGGGACAGACCGTGGGCTCCTCCCTGGTGCTGGTGGCCCGGGCCGGTGGCCACACTCTGTCCATCCCTTGGGGATGGTGGCACATGGAGAGTTGGTCACCAGCATCTTGCCACATTGCAGACCTGAGCGGGGCTGGCCAGGGGCTCGGAGAGGAGAGGCAGTGGGGCTGGCACAGAGGCCTGCCCCCTAGCAGGCTGTCTGCCCCGTGGTGGCATGTGCCTGGGGGGACCCCAGCAGTCCTGGCCCCACTGGTGGAGTGGGGTGTTACCGGTCTGGCTGTCTTTGGGGGTGGCCCTGGGATGCCATGTGCCCCCCAGCCTCAGGAGGGCATTTGGCACCCATCTGTGCCAGCAGCTGGTTTGATGAGCCATGAGAGAGTCTGCACAGTCTGTCCGTTCGTCCCCAGTCTGCCTGTCAGTCCTCTCCAGCATTAGCGCCAACACTGCCAGGCAAATGGCCCTCCTCCTTGCTGGGTGCCTGTCCCTGCCTGCCCTCCTGCCTGCTCCCAACTGAGACTGGAGGTGGGGGTTGGCCAGCCTGCGGGCAGCAGACATACCCTCATTGGTGTCCCTGTCCCTGTTGAGAACAGCCTGGGATGGCTTTTTGCTGGGGAGGTGGGAGACATGGGGAGAGTTGAGGATGCCCAGCCAAACAGCACTGAAGGGTCTTCCAGCCCCGTTGCTCCCCAGGGACCATGGTGACTCTACAGGGAGGAATGCTGGTGGTCTGGCTTGTCCCCAAGCCTGGCAGCTGCCTTGCCTGTGGGTGCTGTGGGTTTCGGAGGGCTCTGCCCTGCCCATCCTAGAGCCGAGCAATAGCCAAGGTCCCTGCTGGCACAGCTGCTGCAATAAGGGGACGGAGGGGTGGGCTGTGCTGAGGGGACAGGCTTGGCCAGGCCTGGCAGAGCCTGTGGTTCTTCCCTATGTCAGGTGTAGCTAACATGTCCCTTTGCAGCAGTGTTTTTACTAGACTAATAAACCAATCATAGGACCCAGGCAGTGTCTCTGAGCTCTGCCCAGCACCCAGAAAATTTGGGGGAAGTGGTGTGTCCTGCCCATCCTGCAGTACTGAGGAGCAGCTGCCCTGGGGTTGGTGTCCGCTGTCCCTGCAGGGCTGTGGGCGGATTGCTGGGTGATGGTGATGAGGAAGGGCTCATGTCTGCATCCATCTGTGGTNAAGCTGAAACCAGGACAGAAGGCTCTGCAAACCCCAGTGTCTGCTCATTCCTGCAGCTGCTGGCTGGGCAGAGGCAGCTGAGCCCCATGCCAGGCCCCCCTAGGGAGAGGGGAGCTGTGAGCATCCTGAGGCTGGTGGCTGGCAGCTGCTGCGATACCCTGGTTGGAGTGATGGCATGACCCTCTCCCACAACAGTGGGGGGGCAGGCCAGGTCTCCAGATACCCTCTGGCCTAGGCTGCCACCCCAAAATCCAGGGAGCCGCATGTGGCTGACCCCACGCATAGCTGCAGGGCTACTGCACCGCAGTGGTGGTATCCTGAGTGCTCAGTGCTTGGTCCCTTTGGCCACCGCTCACGGTGGGACTGGCCAGGCTTGGGGACAACACCAGCACAGCTGGGGTGTCACAGGCCAGGCCATTGGGCTGCAGCCCTGAGGCTTCCCCAGGGCTGGCGGGACCAGCCCTTGCCTGCCCTCCACAGGGCTCTCACCTGGTGTGAGCCCGTCCAAGAGCAGGGAAGAGCCGAAGGTTGTGAGGCTCTGTGGGACCAAGCGCAGCGAGGGTCCACCTGTCCCCAGAGATGACTGCATACTGCGGTCCTCCCGGCACCTCTGTTTATTTGTCTGGACATGGAGGTGAAGTGTTCCTGCTATGCAGGTGGGCTGTGCAGGGCTGGAGGCTTGCATGCCAAGCAGTCGCCAGTCAAAGCCGGGCTTGTTTGGCTGGCAGCCCCCGGCAGAGCCGTCATTCCCCTCCGCTCGCTTTCCTGCCTTGCTCTCTGGCTCTCTCACCAGGTTAAGCAACTTGTCCAGATTTGCGATTTCCACCTTGGGGCTCTTCTTAACTTCCTGACCTTTCTTCTCCTGTGGAGAGATCAAGCAGTGCAGAGCTGTGAGCAGGGAGGACTGCAGGGATGTGGGGGTCCAGCACAGGGAGGGATGCTGACAGTTCTGCGTCCTGGCTTGTGGCCCTTGCTGGGGGCTGATCTGCAGGGGGATGCACCTGCCTGTTCCTGTATTTCAAGTCCAAGGTGCCGTGAGATGTGTAAAAGCCCCCATGGGCTGAGGGGGGGGGGGGGGGGGGGGAGGGGGNGCTGTGGGTTTCGGAGGGCTCTGCCCTGCCCATCCTAGAGCCGAGCAATAGCCAAGGTCCCTGCTGGCACAGCTGCTGCAATAAGGGGACGGAGGGGTGGGCTGTGCTGAGGGGACAGGCTTGGCCAGGCCTGGCAGAGCCTGTGGTTCTTCCCTATGTCAGGTGTAGCTAACATGTCCCTTTGCAGCAGTGTTTTTACTAGACTAATAAACCAATCATAGGACCCAGGCAGTGTCTCTGAGCTCTGCCCAGCACCCAGAAAATTTGGGGGAAGTGGTGTGTCCTGCCCATCCTGCAGTACTGAGGAGCAGCTGCCCTGGGGTTGGTGTCCGCTGTCCCTGCAGGGCTGTGGGCGGATTGCTGGGTGATGGTGATGAGGAAGGGCTCATGTCTGCATCCATCTGTGGTTTTTAAATGCTGGGTGAGAAACCTGGCTGGGTATTTCATACCTGCAGCATGCCTGCCTGGGTGAGGGGGCAGAAGGGAGCACCCCTCCGGCCCCAGTGCTAGAGGCAGCAGAGAGTTTCCAAGCCTTGGCCTTAAGCTACAGGGCAGGGGACACTTATGGGAGATGCAGGCCAGCTGAGTGGATGGAGGAGACCTGCCACTGCCCCTACTCAGTGGAACAAGCACTGCTGGTCCTCAGTCCCGGCAGCTGTGCGTAAGGCATCCCTGCTCATCAGCATGTGGCGAGCTGCTGCCACCACAGCCACGTAACAGCTATTCCCTATGCTGCAAAGCACTGGAGCAGTGGGAAGGTGTTGTGGTTTAACCCCAGTTGGCAACTAAGCACCACACAGCCGCTCGCTCACCCTCCCCACTCCCCAGTGGAATGGGGGAGAGAACTGGGGAAAAAAAAAAGTAAAACCCATGGGTTGAGATAAAGGCAGTTTAATAGGATAGCAGAGAAAGAGAAAATAATAATAATGATAAAAGAATATACAAAACAAGTGATGCACAATACAATTGCTCACCACCCGCTGACTGATGCCCAGCCAGTCCCCAAGCAGCGATTGCTGCCCCCTGGCCAACTCCCCCCCAGTTTATATACTGGGCATGATGCCATATGATATGGAATACTCCTTTGGCCAGTTTGGGTCAGCTGTCCTGCCTATGCTCCCTCCCAGCCTCTTGTGCACCTGGCAGAGCATGGGAAGCTGAAAAGTCCTTGACTAGTATAAACACTACCTAGCAACACCTAAAAACATCAGTGTGTTATCAGCATTGTTCTCATACTAAGTCCAAAACACAGCACTATAGCAGCTACTAGGAAGAAAATGAACTCTGAATTAAGCTGAAACCAGGACAGAAGGCTCTGCAAACCCCAGTGTCTGCTCATTCCTGCAGCTGCTGGCTGGGCAGAGGCAGCTGAGCCCCATGCCAGGCCCCCCTAGGGAGAGGGGAGCTGTGAGCATCCTGAGGCTGNGGGGGGGGCAGTAAGGAAGGGTTTGGGTGGAGGTGGAAGTGGATCTGTTGATCCACAGTGACACAAATCCTCTTCTTCCTCTCTCCTCCCAGCCCTTCCCAGCCCTGTGGGACCGGGTCACTGCGAACCCCCATCCAAGTCCTTCAGCTTTCCCCCCCAGGCCCCAGGGAGGTGCCAGGCATGCATGACTCCCAGGGCAGTCATGGCGATGCAGATGTCCAAATCTCCCCAAAACGATCCCACCATGTCTGTCCTATGCCAGTGCTCCTAGGGAGAGGCATCCACAGGAGCAGGTATTGTCCTTTTTGCACCCAAATGTCTTTCCCTGGGAGGACAGGTGGGTGCTGGGAGCCCCTAACCCAGGGGGAGAAGGGAGTCGGGGCTCCTAGGTGAGCCATTAGCTCCTCACTGAGGCTCTCCTGCCCCTGGGCACACCCTGAGTGTCCCACAGGACAGCCTTATTGTCCACTGCTGTGCCAACCCCGATGTGTGCCCCAGTGTGGACAGCAAGGATGAGCCATTCCCACAGCCCCCTAGCACCCATCCCAACTCTCCCAGGGACTCCCTTCCGGGATGCTAGAGCAAACTGCCAGCATCTTGGGAGAAATCACATAGCACAAGGGAAATAAGGCTGTCCGGTTCAGTCCGCACTTGCTTGGGAGCAGCAGGAGCTTTCAGGCTTGATGGGGGATGATATCCTTGCTAAGGGTGCCAGTGCCACCTAATGCTTTAGGCAGAGCATGCCCCCCCCTGCCCTGCGCTGTGGGCTGCAGCATCAGTGCATTGCTCTCATCTGAGCTCAGGGACTTTGGGAAAGTGATAACCGGGCTTGGGCTCTCCTGATACATATCATGGCACACAACAGCCGCAACACAGGAATTTTCTGACCCACCTTCAGCTCACCAAGCCCTCCTGCAGCTGAGCATCTACCCCGTGGGGTTCCTCTGAAGCAGCATCCACCCAGTCACAGCATCCTGTCACTCAGTGCTGCCCTCCACTCGCAGCCTTCCCCTTTGCCAGCCCACTGGCTCTCGCCTTGCCTCTGGATTTGGGGGATCCCTGCTCTGGGCTCTTACCGGCATCCCCAAAGCATGGCCTCTGCACGGGGATGCTCTTGGGAGGCCAAGGGAGCAGCACACAGCATCTGAGCAAAGAGGCTGCCCGCTTTCTTGTCTCCCCACTTAGAAAAGATCAATTTGCCTCTCACTGAATCAGCTCCTCTAATGACCCCAAGTACAGCAATTACAAACATGTGTCTTTCCTTCAGCGCTGGAAAGAAACACCGGGGCACAACAATAAGACAGACACAGGGCTGCAGGGATCTTGCTGCATTTCTCTAGCAAATGGCATCACTGAAGGCAATGACTGCTGAGAAGGAAGTCCCTAGGGAATCTCCCCAGGCTGCTCCCTTGTTCTAGCCCAGCACAATGCTGACAGAACAGAGGTTTCCTCAGCTGCCAAAGGGCACGGCTGGGGTGAAAGCAGCCCTGGGAGGGGGGGCAGTGGCATTTGGAAACCCCTCTGTTCCCAAGACAGCTCTGCTCCTTGCCTGAGCGCTGGGATGAGCCAGAGTTGTTTTTATCTACCAAGTCCATCGATTGCATGCCAGGACAGTGCTGGTTTGTATTAACGCCATTAAGTGAGCAATGCCCTTCATGGCTCCGGTCTGGGCACTAGGAGCCCACGTCACAGCCGAGCATCTCTCTGAGCAAGAGCGTTGGGATAAACACAGCTGCTTGGGGTATTTCAGGACTTAGCTATTTCTGCAGAAAAGCTGCTTTGCTGTCTGACAGCATTCAAAACACTCCCTTTGGTACCCTGTGTCACACAGCACCATGCACAGATCCTTGGGACAGGCTAAAGAGGCAACTGCTTTGCTAAGCCAGGAAAGGGAGATGCTGAAGACGTCCCCCATTGACCTACCTCCATCCCAAACCCTTTGCTCTCCCCACTGGTAGCGTCAGGGAGGGTCCCTGACTGATGCCCTCCAGGTAGCAATGCCAGGTCCATGGGGACCATGTCTGAGTCTTGCTGAAGTCACCAGCCACAGGCAAGCCTCAGCTCCTAGTCATTGAGCTGTCCCTAAAAACCTCAACTTTCACACTGGCTCGGCTCCTTTGGTGCTTCTGAGCAAGTTGCAATAAAGCCACATGCAAGCCAGTAATGAGCGATAACTGAACCAGAGCCATAATTTAACACCAAATAACCAGGCAAGCAGGATGACACGGGGAAGGAAAATTATAATGTCCTTTTGGAGGCACTGGAACAGAAAGTTTCCCTTTATTCCTCCATCTGCTTTTCCTAGGGTGGCTGTGCATATGAGCCGAGCCAGCTGGGCTGCTGCAGGCTGGCTGACATCACCGCCACGGCACCGTGGCATCCACTTGGATGCACGTGGCAGCTTCCTACAAATCCAGGGGCTTTGCCTGCCTCAGGCCTCTGTGGAACAGCCCTTCTTGGAGCAGAGCTGGTTGTAATTTCCTGGAGCACATGGGTTGCAGGGAAGCATCACCTCTGCACACAGCTGCTGACAGGGTCTCCCTCCTGATGGATGCCACGGCCAGGTGCAGAAAGGGCACTCACAGGGCTCTGTCACCCAGTGTGTATCTGAGCCCATCCTCTGCCTGCATCCTTGCTTACATGGCATCCACGGGGGCTCATCGGGAGCTGAGAGGGAGCCAGGGCAGGTCACACCCCCCCCCCCAGAGCTGACAGATGCACAGCTGGGCTTACATGGGAGGTCTGTCCCCGAAGGAGATCGTTGAACGGGTACTGGAGCCGCTCACAGCAGCATTTGCATTGATTTTATCGTTAACAGTTCCCAGCAGAAGAGCGAAATGCTCTTGGCTGAAACAGCGATGAGGGCTGTCAGGAAAGCACCTGGCTGGGGCAGTGATGGCTCTGCATGGAGACAGACTCCGCCCCACTGATGGACCATGACCCCTGGGAGGTGAGATGGGGAGGACACCCCCCTACGCATCCCCATGCTGCTGTGTTCATGGCCAAATCCCCCATTGGCCTCATGCTCACTTTGCCTTATGCCTGGGCCCCACTCTGTCTCTCCAGGCAGGGAAACTGAGCACAGAGCTCCTGGCCCTGTGCAGTGTGGGCACAACTGCTGCAGGACCCCTGATGGTCCTTTCAGCCCCAAAGGTGAGTACTGACACTGGAAACAAAGCGGGAGGTGGAAGATGACTGAGGTGGAGCCCCAGGGACAAGGGCAGGGTGAGGACAAGGACGAGGATGAAGATGAGGACCGGCTGTTTGAAGACCCCAGGTCCATTGCCCTGGGAGACCCAGCCCTCCCCATGCTGGCACATACTGGACTCTACATCCAGGATATGGAAGTCATTTAAACTGGATTCCCTGTGTCTTGGTTGATGCCTTCATTCCCTCACTGAACAGTAAACCCTTCCCCCTGCTGAGTCCTGGCCAAGGGACACAGGCCTGGCTCTGCCTTGCTGCTTTTGTGACACTGATGCTCCCAGAACCTGTCATTCCTGACAGGATGGGATTTCTGGGCACAGCCGTGCTGGGACAGGATCTGGCCACTTTACAAAGCAACCCAGTGACCTAGGACACCAGCTTCCCATGCAAAAGGGGCTTAAGCTTTTACAGACTGATTTAGAAAGGGATGAGGAGCTCCAAGAAGCCATCAATGGGGCTGCCCAAAACTCCCATCCTTATTATCCTTAGTGGGAAGGGGCACACAGCCTGCCAGGACTTCAGAGGTATGTTGCTTCTGGAAAAGACCTTTCCTTGTTCCTTCTACCTGTCTTAGGAGTAGGTCAAGGTGACACCTCTGTTGCGTCTCTTGCAACAGACCACCTTCGGCTGAGGTAGCACGGAGGCCCAACACCCCGCCTCTGGGCCAATGAGCACTGACACCAATATGAGGATGCTGCAAATGGCGTTTATTAATAGGTTGCATAGCAATATATACTCCGCTGCCTTTCGTTACCGCCCATAAGCTATACGTCACGAGGGGTAGGAATATACATGTTAAAGGGGGAGGCCTCTGTTCTTTCCGTTACATCACGTGATCTTCCGACCGTTATCCCCTACACACCTCCAGGGTGAGGGCTCCTCCATTAGCAAAACACACCAGCAATGGGTCCAGAGAATTCAATGAATAAAAGCAGAGACTTCACTGGAGCATTTCTGTTGGGAAGACCAAGGAAACCCAAACTCCTTCATGAACACAGCAAGATTTTCCTCACTGACTTCCTGGGCTACCAACTAAACATGCATCAATGGGAGGTGATATGACCTGCAGCCCTGAAGCCTTCCAAAACCTACCCTGTCATGGTCCTATCACAAACCAATACTGTTATATTGTGGGTGAAGCTGGAGTTATGCTAAGCTGGGGATGATGTCTGTGCCAGGACCACTTTGGGGCTCTCAAGAAGCCATTTACATACAGCAGCAACGCGCTTATCAACCATGGAGAGCCTCGAGTCACACTCACAGCCTGATTTGACAGCATTGCTCCTGGCCCATGGAAGGATTAGCTGACAGACTGGAGATAAGGATTTAGGCTTATTTTGCTACTGTTTGGAAATAAATGACACAGGAAATGTTCTGCATGCAGAGAATGAAACTGGCATAAAAGTGCAGGGGATGGCTGGGTCATTCAGGCATCAGCAACCACACAGGATCACTGACCCCAAAGATGCTCATCCCTCCATCTTCAGCTAAAAGCTGTGCTGTTCAGGACAAGCATTTCTCCTTGCTCCAGCTTACATATTTTACTAAAAGATCTGTGCTAGCATCTGCATTGGGCCATGCCGAAGTATAGCAGGGGACACAGGTCTCATGGCCCTAGGTGACCTGCTCTTGCTTGCTGGAAGCCCCCAGTGAAGCCACTGGAACCAGCAAAGACACAGCACTGGGACCAGCCTACTCGCCAGTAAAGGTGCAGGAGCAAAGGTCAGCAACATGCAACAGGCAGAAGGCGCAAAAAAAAAAAAATCAGATCAGACCTGGAAGGAGCTGAGAGTATCACAGGGCATAAACCAGAGGGAATTGGGTGAAACCCAGGGGATGTGGGCAGGGGTCACCTGTAGCTAAATGGCAGGTACTTGCCTGCATCATGCTGCAGGGTGGGCTGATTTACAAACATCCATGTGAGAGAAGAGAGATTGTTTGATGGAAAGGCTGGGCTCTGCAGCAGCAGAGAGCTAATAGCAAGGTCAAACCTTCATCCATGGCTATAAGGGAGGACAGTCATCACCACAGCTCCATGTCTGCTCTGCTGGAGGCAGGCTGGGACCTCACGCCCTTGCTCATCTCCTTCATAGTATTCTCTGGCCAAGCAAAAGACATGCACACAGGAGGAGCCAAACCCTTCCCTGTGGGTTTCGGCAGCCTCCGGCAAAGCCATGGAGGAGTTTGACTTTTGCTTTTGTGCTGATTGGTGCCATGGTGCGATCTCAGCAAGATGCTCAGGAAATACTCAGCAAGCTTCCGAAGCATGGTGTGACAAGCTGTGCTAACAGGATTTAACAAAGCATCGACAGTGCCAAATTTCAGCAGAGGAAGAGGAGCTGCCAGGTTAGGAGCATTAGGAGTGGAGCAGGGGAAATAGCTGCCCAGCTGCTACAGCCCTGCCTGCTCCAGGTGAAGCCCCATGAGGCTCTCCAGTGAAGGATTTGCCCCCCAAAAGCACTTGCTAGCTGGCCTGATCCAGTTGCATACCCTGGCTGAGCATGGGAAGCTGCTAAACTGTGTAGCCCATCTCACAGTGACATAGTGTGGAACCTGGCCTCACCAGCCCCGGATGCAGGGGAGCATGAGGAGGGTGCTGGTGGGCACCACAGGGCACAGGACAGGCAAGACCAGGCTCACCTAAGGGCTAAGAAAGGCTTAGCACTGGGCTCTTCTGCTTGGGCTGCTGACGAAGAGATTTGGCTTCCATCCATGCTGAATGCTCCCTGCCCTTGCTAACACCAGAGCCACGAGCAATGTCTCTTACACACCAGTAATTTAGGCACCTAAATATAGCTGTAAGAAGTCCACATGCAGCCGTGCATGAAAACCATGTGTAATGGTTACTTGGGAAGACAAAACACCATCACTCCGAACATACCCCCTTCCTCCTTCTTCCCCCAGCTTTATATGCTGAGCACAATGTCATATGGTATGGAATATCCCTTTGGTCAGTTGGGGTCGGCTGTCCCAGCTGTGTCCCCTCCCAACTTCTTGTGCACCCCCAGCCTACTTGAAGGTGGGGTTGTGTGAGAAGCAGA
>VZTL01035426.1:5155-17661 GCA_013400535.1 Scopus umbretta | reverse complement strand
ATTAAAAAAATTGAAAAAAGTTGGCAGAGGAAAAAAAAAAATGTTTCTTTGTATTCTTCTGATACATAAAAATGTAGAAATAAGTAACTTGACTTTCATGTTACTAAATCCAGTATAGGCTGCCAGGCTAAAACTAGATCGCAGAAATCATATAAGAAAAGCTAAAAATAGACAGGGGAGATGGGAGTAACGTCTTCTAGATGTTAAATTTTTTTTTAAAAGTTTTGCATAGGCATGGAATCAGTGCTGCTGTATTAATAATCTTTTAGTCCCCATGATTGAAAGCAAATATGGAAAGAAGACAAATGCCTTTTTCTTTTCTTTCAAATAACACACTTACTAGCTGCTTCATGTACATTCTATTTGAGAATAGGCTTGCCTGGAGCACTATAGTTTACATGTTTGATTAATCTCAGTAACTGAGGAAGCATAAAAGGATTGGTACCATGTGTCCTCTTATTTGTGCTTCATCCATTAGTTCATAAATTATACTTGCAATATGTCTGCCATATTGAGAGTTGGTGTTTATACAAGCTTTACAAATTCTTAGGAATTTCTAAATTGCTCAAAAAACAGTTGTTTTAAAATCCACTTAGGTAAACATGGAAGGAACAACATGTTCCAGTTAAAAACTTATTCAAAAATTGATTTTCATGAATTTGGGTGAGCTTTTATTTAGACAGGATGTGTGTTATGAGATTTTTATAGGTAAGGCTATTGGCTTGATTAATGTCAGCAGTGCTTATATCAGTTCTTTTTCTCTGAGGTACCAAGAAGCAATTGTTTTTTCTGTCCCAATGTATTATAGAGAAACATACACCTCATCATAAAAATCGCCTTCCATTGGAATGAAGGCAGAATAATTTGATGCGTATTGCTACAAGATATTGGACTGATAACAAAGGCTAACCATATGCTCAATGGTGCTTAGAAGAGGCACAAGTTCATTAATATTTTTGCTGCTGCTTCTGCCAGTGTTGTCAACAAAAGTATTATTTCTGTAAATAGTTGCCCTTACAGTATGTATACGCTATAGCTGCCTGGGAATAAAGCATGCACAGAAGGATAAAAGAAGTGCTAGAAGGGTAGAGACTAATACTAAGGAACTTGACATAATAGCAGATGCTGAGGTCTACCAAAATCTGGACTCCCTCTGCAAGTGTATCATGTTCCACTCTGCTATTACTTTCAGTTGCAAACAAGTGTTGCAAACAGGTTGTTGCACTGTAAACTGGGTTGCTGTCATCTAGCATGTGTTCCAACACAAGGTCATGGAACAATTTCTCCTACCTTCCTAAGTGACTCCTCCTGTCAATTAACTCTTCTCTCTCCACTGCATCTCTGTGTTCATTCAAGGGTCTTGAGACACTTTATCCTTCAATATCTATAAACACATATAAACACATTGAGAAAATTTTTCACTCTCCCAGCCGCAACCAGAGAAATTGTTTCACATTGCAGGGTATTTGCAGCTTCTTCGGACTGTCTGAGGTAGGGTATGAGAAAGTCGCCTTTATTTTTCATTCTTTTTCCCACTGAAAATCTCCAGCTTTATTTTTTGATAAAAGAAGACTTAATTGAGACATTATGCTCTAGTGTGTCAATTTTTGTTATGCAGTGTATGTTACTGCACATCCCAGTTCTAAACATCAGTTAATAGCCTAAAATAGGTGTAGTAAAAAGTATATGAAACCTTAAGCATCACTATGAAGTCTTGCTCATGTATAAAAATGTTTAACTTGCTGAATCTGATGCTTAATGCAAGCCTCACTGTATCGAAGAACCTTTTTGAACAATTTTAACTTTTTTTTTAGATAATAGCTTTAGAAGTTTTCAGCCTTCTTCTGTTTCTAAATCTGCTGCTGAAACACATATTTCTCTCTCATCTGTTCTGACTCGCCTCTTTCCAATCCCTAATGGCTTCCCCCTGCCTGCCCTTGAGTTATAGACCATTTCTGAAATGCTGTATGACAGCACTTTCTTGCAGTGTTTTCAAAAAAGAAAAATTGGCTGTTTATCTCTCAAAGTCCTGAAAAAGAACTTTTGCTTTTAGCATTTTCATGAGGTAGAGGGCCAAGGTTGGTTTCTCATTCTGCAATATCATATAGGAAGACAGTATAGGGGAAAGTAATATAGATAACTCTTTAATCAGGGTCCTAGTCTAGCAAAGCACTAATCTTTTCTTAAGAGTACTAAGTATTCCCAGTTCCCACAGAAGGCAGTGTAAGCCAAGCGCACTCAGCAGTATGCTCGAGATCTGAAATTTAATGGTGCTTAGTCTGAACTGGTACATATATACTAAAAAAAAATCACCATATGGAAATCAAGACAGCAGAATACAGCTTGGTGACTTCACTAATAATTAATAACTTTCTTTGCTTCTTACATGAACAATAACCAGCTGAAGATCTTGTGCATTGTCATTAGTATTCTTTAGTAACATATAAATTTTCTCTGTGGAGGGAAATAATTGAATCTGTGCAACCAAATCACCTTTGATCTCAGTGTAAGCTCGACATGATGCCTTGTGTAAGTCCATCACTATTAAGAAGTTTTCTGTCTTGAATATATACATTTTTACTGTCTTTGGCACATGATCTTTTTAAATATTTTAAATATTTTTAAAATATGTGCATTAGAAATTTCTATGTGGTTATAACAGTGACTTAGACGGTGTTACGCAAAGCTGTCTACCTATCCTTCCTCAATGGTTTAGCTTAAAAAGCCAAGGATTTTGGTTTTTTTCATTGAGCCACAATAATATTCATTAGGGGGATATCTGTTGAATTGCTCTTAGTTCCTTTCAGCTTTGTCTTTTATGTACCATTTGTTGTAAAAATTTAAGGGGATTCCATATTTCTTAAATATATTGTTGGGAGGACTGTTCAGAGATACTGTCCCTGAAGATACCACTCAAAACATATCCAAGAAGTCTGATTCCCTGTTGTTTCTTCTCCATGTTCTTTCTGTACCCATTCTTTCCTCTGCCATTCAGCCTTTTAGGATTCCTAGATTGTAATTCTGATGCCCACCTTTTGTCATTGCAGGAAATTTTGCACTTAGCTAGTGCTAAGACTCACTTTCTAGGATTCTGCTAGCACCACAGTATAATGCTGTACAAACAGTGTTAGTTGTGAATTAGCTTGGTCTTCCATGTATAGCTTTCAATTGCACTATGCTAAACTTAATTTTTAGTAGTTCTGTATTAATTTCTAATTGTTCATCTACAAAGAATGACCTGTTACCTGAGTTACCAGTTTCATTCTTCTCTTGAAATTTGACAACACAGGATTATCATAGTCTTTTAGGGGTAAGACACTTCAGAATGAAACTTCCACTCATTTAGACTCTTTTAGGTGTTTCATTACTTGCATCCTTTTTCTTGTTTCCTCCCAATTAATTTTTTTCATTAGCAAGTCCTTGACTGAACCATTTCGAGCAGAAGAGATGAAAAAGCATGTAAATAATGAAGTGAAACATACTTACCAAGTGGGTACAGGTGGGTTGTTCTTAGCAGATTTTTGTGTTCAATGATGCTTAAGGCAATTTAATATCACAGAAGAAAGCCAGCTCCCCTCCTTCAGCTGAACAAAGACAAAGTACAGTTGTGGGTTTTTTTAATACTGACAGAGCACTATGTGCAGTATTTTATCACTAATCTCTCATCCCTTCAGCCAAATGCCATAGGCTAGTTCTGTCTGGTGACTGATTCTCTGTATCTCTTAGAACCTTCTAAAAGTAGTTTTTAATCTGCAAGCGGAGAAGGGCAAACTATATTTTACTGAGTGAGAAGTGGTAAAAGTTAAAGTGGTAAAAGCAGGCTCGGTTAAGGAGGAAAAGAAGTGAATGTGAAGAGGATGAGAAAAACACTCCTTTAGTGCCTCTTAATCAGTGATCCCCAAATGTTTTGCAAAGCCTCGCAGTGCTCTGCATGGTGGAGAAATGTTACACACTGGAAAACTGAGTCACAAAGAGGAACTTTGAGTATGGGCTACTAGTGAAGGCTGCAGCCACTCCATGGAGTCAAAACCAGTTGCTCCATTAGAACAGTTTTTGTGGTTTTAATCTATGGTTTCTGAACTCTCTTTATGCATGAAGACCCATTGAGAAAAATACAGATGAGAAAGGGAAGCTATGAAAAGGGCATGAAATTTAAGCTAAAACCTACTACATTTTCATGAGCTGTGAGCTCCTCTCACATGGCACAGGCAAAAGCAGAGGTCTCTTGCTGGCTCATACTAAAAATTGACACAGTACATCTCATGTGCTAATTCCTTTTACGCAGATCCAAGTGATAAAGCTGCCATTTGAGTTAAGCCAAGTAAGAGTGCATCGCTTACAGGGGTGATACATTAACAGTAAGTAAGTAAGCAAGGATCCTGTCAGCATTCCAGCTTTTCCTGCAAGGTGGTAAACAGAGAACTCCCCTGTTTACAGTCTTTTCCTGTAACACCCAAAGTTTCTAAAGGAGAGAATACAGTTTTCTGCAGTAGCAAAACACAAGAGATTCCTTCAGCAGCTTTGCCTGAAATAGAACTGCAGTGTTTGGCCTTAGCAAAATTAAGTAAGAAATAGAAGAGCCATGTCTAACAATGAAGAAACAGGAAAATGGGGTAGATCTGCTTCCAGATTATATGCATATCTTTTAGTAAAAATGGACATTCAGTATTTATAAAATCTAAAATGATATTTTGAAGAAAATATTGAAGTGTTTTCAACAAGAAAGATGTAATTGTGCCTAGTCTAAGCATAAAATAGTCTTCTCTAATATATAGTGACATGCCCGTATTTGTCGTTTGATTGCTGACCAAATGATTTCTTGCCCTCAAATGTATTACTGATACTTCATCTACAACTTGCAGTTTAAACATCTATTAAATATTTGATGTGCTTCACAAATAACTGTAGCTAATGCTTATGCATACATTTTCCAAAATATACCTTTAAGACACAGTATAGTAAATTTAAAGTGGAACAGTAACCATAAAAGCTACATTCTAGTCCAAGTGTGCAGTTGGGTATTTTATGACTAAAGCTGTTACTTCTTTAACACTTGACATTTATCATTGGATAAGGACTGCCCCCTAAAAACAAAACAAAACAAAAAACAGCCAAAAAATGAAACAGAAGCACTTGGACTTTCTGTAATTAATCTAAACATTTCCTTTTTAAAACATATATATATATGAAGGGATATTATGTGGGACAGCCACTAAAGATCATTGTTGGTATATCTGAAAATTCTGTAAAAGTACGAATGAGTTTGCAATAAATAAATGAATTGGAATGAGTTTATTGATAGCTGTTTTTCTTTTAGTTTTGAAATTTTCCTGCTACAGTCTCAAATGAGTACTGATGCAGGGGAAGACACCTTATAAAGTACTTGATGAAGTTTTATTTAAAATCTGCTAGCAAAAAAACACCTAAATTGAAACATGTATGTGAACATACAAGCACTTGAGTATGAATTTTAGCAGTTACTTCTGGACTTGTGTTTTTACCATATAGAGCAAATTCTATCCCTTCAATTCTTCAGATGAGAGTCCAGATGCCAGAATTCTGTCATAAACCTTTTTTATACCCTAGTAAAAGCTTTGTGGATCCAGAGAGCTAGTTCTCCTGGGACTGTGTTTTTCTTAGGGATGGGAGGGGAGAACTTTTTTTCTCACTTTGTCAAACTCAAAAACACAAAGAAGGCAAATACAAAGTTAAAGCAACTGAATATAAATAATAAATGCACAGGTATCAGGGTGGTGTTTTTTTCCCCATACTGTGGTTTTGCATTATTTCAGCAGTATCAATGTGCTAAGATGGTTTACCTTAAGGTTCAATTTCTATTAAAACTTCCTATTTTTTTATGATGTAGTGATCACAGGTGTGCCAACACAGGGAAGAAAAACAGGGCAGTAAACTGGTATTTGAAAATCCAGCTGTTCTTGTTTGTAAATTATATAAAGCAATCAACTAAAAATTCTTTATCGTAGTATATATCATAGCTTACATCACTGTTTTTAAAGAATCATAAATCACTTTCTTTTTTCACTAAACAAGTATTAGTAGGTTTGAACTTTAGTTACTGAAGATAATCTAATGCTATTCTATTTTACTCTTTTCTTATGACAACTTTGGACACTTAGATGTGTCTTCCTCTTGAAGGTAAACAAATTTCTTGCATGGTCTTTCTGACTTAGACATTAGTGTTGCCTGGATACAGCTGGTGCTATTCAAATAGTCTGCTGCAATGCTGTCAGCATAGCCATTTTGTTACATTGATTTATAAATGCATTATCTGTAAAAGCAGCTCAGCTTTTTACATGAGCAAAGGATAGGAGCCAATAGAATGTAATTTAGTTAGCTTTTTATGAGAGTTGTTGGTTTTCCAATGTCTTGCAGAAAAGTCAGATACTTTACACAGATGAAGATTGCATGCTAACAGTGTTTATTTACCTTTTAACGTTACTGTCCTAGGAGGCATCTTTCAACTATCTGCATTATTCACTAATTTAAATTCTGCAAGTTACAAAGTTAAAAATGCCAATGGTAATTGTCAAATCAGCTGAGAGGTTTTGGCATTTTACAGCTAACATTTTTGCAACTTTTCTCTAAGTTTTCCTAGGTCCTTTCATATATACCACATATTCAGTCTTTATCATGACAACACCCCGAGAGCTTTGGAGTTTTACACTTACAGTGCATGTTACTATAATAACCTCAATCACAGTGATTCAGATTGTCTTTATATACCAGTTTAATATCCCAGTGAGAGCTCAAAATTAAAACCTTAAAATACTTAATTTCACTTGTGCAAAATATGGCTTTGTCAGTTGTTCCACAGTTCAACTCCTGCACTTAAATAAAAAATAACTCTTTTAGTAATGTTATTATCAGAAATATCAGTGAATGGCAAAGTCTGGGTAAACACCTAGAGGAGGAGATGTTATCATAAACTGAGCATGCTGCAGGACTCTGCAGTGAAAAATAAGTCACAAATTATAATGGCAGTCACAGCAAACCATGCAGCAGTACATATGAGCTACACTATACGACTTTAAGCAGGACGTAATTAACATATGAAAGTCAGTGTTGAAAAGAATTTTTGGAGCTGAGAAGCATCTGGTACTCATCATTGTTTGAGGCAGGATTTTAGTAATAACTTAGTCTGTGTTATAAAAGCCTGAATGTAATTAATAATTTACCATTGAATTTCTGAACATAGCATACACTATGCTCCATTGCAAACACTGCATTATTTACACAGCCTACAGTAAGGGACTTAGACCAGGAACATGGTGTTTAAGCAGATTTGCAGGCGTCATAATGGTCATTTACAACTAGGAATTGGTTAAGGTATCTCTGAAGTAATTTTCTATTCAGGTAAGAGATTGTGTTAACACTCTACCTACCCAGCCCTAGGTGAGCACATTGATGAATTTGGATCAGCCTTTCCCCTGGTTTGTGCTGTAGAACTGAGGTACGGAGATCCAGTAGATTCTATAGCCAAAACTATAATTTTACTGAGAGTTTTTCTTGAATTAAAGAAACTGTTCCATTAATTCATTAAGGGAATATGGCCTCGTAGGGGCAGATCCTGTCAACAAATATTAAGACTCCAATGTTCACAGGTGTTTCTAGAAATGGCATCTAGGTATTTGGAATTTTTCTTAAAAAGACAAGATTCTTCATAATGAAGGTGAATGCCAGCAAGGTGAACAAAATTTCAGAGAAAAATCCTTGCTGCTAGAATCTAGTAAGAGGTTACTTAAGAGAGAGCAGGTTGTTAATGCCACTTATTTTATCAAGTAGTAGTGACATCTACTACTTATTAAATGCATGCAGTTTTCCTGACATAGTGTCTAAGAACACACTGCATGTTAACAAAATGGAGATTGTTCTCATACTGGTCTGGTGAACTGGGTCTTAGTCATTGTAGAGGACCAGAATACAAAAGTACCGTTCTGTGTAGTGCAAGAAAGTTGGATACAAATGTATATTGTGTATAAGTCTTTTATTTTAGCATAACATACCACATTTTGTAACAATTCACTCTAAATTCTACACTAAAATCTACTGCACTTTAAAAACAAGCTGCATTTAAATTCTCTGTAGACCTCAGCAGGTGGGTGATATGGGGCAGAGTCTGTATTTGTGTTCTATGTGTTCAATTCATACCACAGTGGGACCCTCAACTGCCAGATTGATCATCTAGGTGTTATTGCAGTAAAAATGTAATAATGATAATAATAAAATTAACAGCTATAGTTAGCTGTGACAAGCTGAGCATTTTTTTTTTTCACCTCCAGCTGGTAGGAAATTGCAGTACATATTTTTCTCCAGACGTAGTCTTGTACTTAGGCTTTCCATTATGTAGAAAAATATCCCTGCATTTTCTTGCTCACTTTAGTTGTTCATCTGCTTCAGTGACCTTACTGATATGAAACCTTGTAAAGTAGTGAACTAACACTGACAGACACAGGAGGTCAGACACATGTATTTGCTGTAATGAGTGATGCTTATATGCTTACATTAGCATGAGTGTTACTTCTAGACTGTTAGATAAACAGGTATCAAGGTTGAGTTTGCCATCATTATTGGAACTGCTTGCATATCTCTGCTTTTTCTGGCTTTATCACTGCAGAAAAGTTGAACAATTTTTGTATTTTTTTAAGTTTGAGATCTTAGATGGAAGCAAAGTACAAATTCTTTAGATTTCTTGCTCTGATGAAAATGTTTACTTGACTGACTCCTCATGAGACATGTTGCTGTAGTACGACTGTACTCTGGTTGATGCTGTTCACGGAACAGTCTTTTCTTCACAGACATAGTAAACTGTTATGTATGCTACTGCTGCTACATGTTCATTTAAAAAGAAAAACAAGTATCTTTGCTGCAAAATTAGAATTGAAATCTTTGACATTTGGGTAGTTGCTGTATATAGAAGGATGTTTTTAACATTCAGACAAGAGGCCTACATTGGCTGTCAGCTATATAAAAAGAACTCAAAGGAGGGGCAACTTGAATCTCCTTAGAACTGAAGAAAGGCCATACCAACACGGGACATCAACAACAATTTATGAATGAAAGAGTAAAGGACATGGAACAAGTATAAATTGTTCATTTCTGTTATACAACAGCCCACATTCTAAAAACTGCTAATTAAGGGACACAGCTCGGAGCTACATTTGAACCATTGGTCTATATATATTTCATCTAACACCTTCTTCCATCCACTTATATTGCTCTCTATGGCTTCTTGTAACATGATGCTCCAGACTTCTGCGTGTTTGGGGAAAAAAGAAAACTCTAAATTCCTTAAAAATTACACTGGCTCATTTTATTGGTTGATTTTTAGTTCAAATAGTGTAAGAAAATTTAAATAATCTTAGGATTTTTATGTATCATTCATTCTTTATAGACCACTGTCTTACCCTCTTTCAGTCATTTATTTTCCAAAAAGAAAAGACAAGAGTTAATGTAACTCATCTCATCTTGTATGAAAGCCATATTATAGCTCTTATAATTCCTGTTGTCCTTCTTTGTGTCATTTCTAGTTCTACCATATGCTTTTTTGAGATGGTGTTGTGGTTTAGATCCTGTCGGCAATGAAGCATCACACAGCCGCTCGCTCACCCTCCTTCCTCAGTGGGATGGGGGAGAGAATCGAAAGGGTAAAAGTAAGAAAACTCATGGGTTGAGATAAGAACAGTTTAATAATTGAAATAAAATAATAATGATAATAACAATAATAACAGTAATAGCAATAGTAATAAAAATTGTAATGAAAAAGAGAACAAAGAGAGAAAAAGAAACAAAACCCAGGGAGGAAAAAAAAACAAGTGATGCAACTGCTCACCACCCACTGACCGATGCCCAGCCCGTCCCTGAGCAGCGATCGCTGCCCCCCGGCCAGCTCCCCCAGTTTCTATATTGAGCGTGACGCCCTATGGTATGGAATAGCCCTGTGGGAAGGTTGGGGCAGCTGTCCTGGCTGTGCCCCTTCCCGGCTCCTTGTGCCCCTGGCAGAGCATGGGAAGCTGAACAGTCCTTGACTGGTGTAAACACTGCTGAGCAACAACTAAAACATCAGAGTGTTATCAGCATTATTCTCATCCTAAATCCAAAACACAGCACTGTGCCAGCTACTAGGAAGAAAATTAACTCTATCGCAGCTGAAAACAGGACAGATGGCATAAATATATCTTCATGTAGTTTTCAAATGTGGGGATTACCATTTTGTAATGTCGAGTTCCACACATCTGAAGGGGAATGGAGTCAGGTCTTTATTTTTTAAATCAGAATATCTATACTTGAAAGCTTCCTTTCTGCCTTCTGTATGTGCCTTCACACAACCGATGTGAGTGGTGTGACTTGTCTGTAGTTGATATTAAAACAATTGAGTATTTCGGCATTATTATTTCCTGGGTTTGTGTCGTCGTGTCTGTTGCCTGTTACACACCCCACCCCCCACCTCCCCGCTGTATTTCATAAGCCTTCTTGATAGCAGCTAACTATTGATCTGGTACTTTCAGAGGTTATCTACAGTGTTTCTAAAATGTCCTTCCTGCTTATTTATTAGGAATTCCCCTCAGAGTTTAATTTTGTCTTCCATTGCATGTGTCGTGTCATTCTACATTGTACATACTTTCTTCATTGTTCTTTGCTATTTGTTTCCATACTGTTGAATCTGTTTCTGTCATCTGAAAACACTGTGATCTCACTATTCCTTGCCGTATCATTTCTGAACTTTCAAGAAAATTTACTGGTATTACTCTCTTATCCTAAGACACCAAGTTGATGTGATTTGATAATTCTACATATTAGGACTAAACTCTTCATAAAACGAAGTCATTAGAATTCTGTGGAAAGGGCATTTGAGATGGTAATTCTAAATAAAATGGAACAACTTCTGCTGCCAGAAAATTTATAGAAGGAAGGATTTTGATTAAGTTGGTTGCAAAGCAGTCAATAAAATAGTCTTCCATTCAGTGAAAGTTGTAGTTTACCAATTACATAGAGGGACGGTTTACTTAGATTTTTCAAAGTCCTCCTCATCTTACAAAGAGTAGACACAGTACAAAAAATGGCTAGCACGGCATAAGAAGGAGAAGCCAAGTAGCTGTGTAACAAAAATGTGAAGAAAATAAAGTGAAGGTAAGTATACCAGAGCTGCAGTGTATCTATGCATCCTAAACTGTGAAAAGAATGCAACAATTATGTTGTGACGGCTAAGGCAAGGTGTAGGTGAAGAAAGGAATATTAGAATTTATGTCAATGAATTTCCTAGGCACACTTAGGAATTTAAAAAGAAAAACCATAACTACTTCCTATGTTTATCAATATTTTATGTGATATTTTCAAGGCCTGACATGTAGCTACGTAATTCAATATGAAAACAAATACAGAGCACAAGAAATTAAAAGGTACTGAAATTCAGGAAATAAACTATTTTTCAGTTATAATCTTCAAGTCTCAAAAGGCTAGAATAAAATAAAGGGAATATAGGGTCAACTGCTCAGTACTGTGCAAGATTAAATTAAAAACTACCCTACTGCTAGCAAAACTATTGTGTTTTCATTTCATGATCTTCAGTGAAAAATATAATAGCTTTCAGTTATCTCCCAGTACTTAAGGATTTTTTGGTTATGCTTTTAAAAATAAGAATAAATGGAATATGATTGTTCTTATGATTGAAATTAATAATAGCATCTTAAATATTATGAATATACATTGGGAAAAAAATAGATTTTTATCTGTTAGAGATTTAGTATAAATAGTAAGGATAAACTAATATCTTATAGTATCAGAATGCTATGTATCTTCAGCAATATATACCTATGTGCCAGAAGTGGTTAGAGCAACCATTATATATGTAGTCATCCTGTTTCAGTGGTATCTTAACCCTGCTCTGAACCTTTAGTTTAATGTCCTGCTTAAACTCCTCCTGATACTGCTTCATCCACAGTTTGAACTGTCTCACACTGAGAACTCAGAGTGCCTTCTTTCGTTTTAAATTTCTGTGATTCACACAAGTCATTTGCTCAACTTAATTACAGGTTTCAGTAGCTTTGTGCATCCTCTTTTGGCTGGAGTTGAGCTGGCTAAATATACTCGCACCCCACTCTGCTCATCATTGCACTCCTACCCGAGGACAGTGGTGTCTTAACGAGGCTGGCTGAGCTGTTTTTGTGGTCACTGACTAATTCATATCAGTCTTATTGGAGTGAGTTGATTAAAACAGTGTGTCAAGGAGTGATTAAGCAAGGAGTTCAGCTGCCAGTAATGTGGATGCAGTAAATTCCAGCAGGGAAACTGTAATAAGTAGCTGGGGACACTATTCTCTTCAGCAGCGTATTTGCAGCCAGAAGAGGACAGATGTCTCCAGCCTAATTCACTCTGAAATCTCCCTCAGACTATAGTAAGTAGTTAATATATACTTGCTTTTCCTCTGGCCTCTCAGCTTGAACTGAGCTTTCACAAACTACCGGAGTTACTTTCACGTACTCCCCCCC
>VZTL01035425.1:0-30210 GCA_013400535.1 Scopus umbretta | reverse complement strand
TTTGTCACTACTCCACAAGATGTTGATCCTCAAAACAAGTTTACTACCACATGTGTGGTCACAAATACTCATCTGTTCTCATAAATTCATTCTGGTGTTAGAAACCCAAACATACCAAGCAGCATCAAGTCTAGCACCTTAGAGCTGGAGGAGGGGAGTATGTGATGCAAGTACTCTGAGAGGGAGATACACGAGGGTCCTGAGACTTCGTGTGCTTTCCTGTCTGATCAGAATCCTCTGAAGTTAATGCGCAGCTTCCCATAAACTGATGGTGAATCAGGTCACTGCTACCTCTAGGTGCTGCTCCAGAAGAACTCCCTCTCTTTGCCTCAGATCTGAATTTGACTTGAAGTAGTCCATTCTGCAAGCAGACTGTTTCCATAGATTTACTGTTTTGCTTTCATTTATCGTCCATGGCTCCAGTGCCTGTTTGCTCTTTCGGTTCACTCCACTCCTCATCAGCTCTTTGATGAGACACAATAGGAGAGTGTGTATGATCTACCAAAACAGGGGCAAAAACTCGTGACTTCTTCGTGTGATCCCTTGGCATCACCCAGCCTTGCAGGAAGCAGATGCTTACTTAGATTGCTGTAATGACAGAAAAACAGCAGTCATACATGGTCTGGATTATTTCTCTGTCTTTTGGAGACTGGGCATATTATATCAGAAGGGAATTATTTTTAAAGTTATTGCAATGCTTTAGGTGTGTTCTTTGCTATTGTCGAAATCTTTTCAAACTGGAGTTTCATCCTTTGGAAAGAAAGCTCCACAGTTTTCGTGTTAATATGAGTATTTCCCCTAGTGCACAATCCTCTGCCAATTTAAAAGCTGTTGTATAGATGGAGGACCCTTGAAAGGCCAATAGCATAAACCACACAGCACAGTATATGCATGTTACAAATGTAAATCTACCTGAGGCAGAATCATAACCTCTGTTGAATTTTGCCATCTCAGATGGCTGGCCTTCTGATGAATCAGGGAGCTAGAAAGTCAGAAAACTCATGTTTTGCTCCTGTTTTTACTGCTTTCTCTGTAACCCTGCTAAATTGCATTATGTTGCTCTGCCTTATTTTTTCTGACAGTGAAGCATGGATAATGATATGGACCTAACATGGCAGGGGTAGGGGAAGCGGTGTAAGGACAATGTATTGTTTGTAAAGTGCTTTGATATCTCTGGATTAAAGGGGTTATAGAAGTGCAGTGTATTATGAGGACTTATCTGTGTTATTAAGAAGCATCGACAAATCTTACGATCTTGTGTAAATTAGTGCAAGATAGCACCAAAATAGCTTGTGTATTCCTAAAAAGTGAAATAAGTGGATGGAGAAAATTCAGTTGCCTTGGCTTTAGGGTAATGGGTTAGCAACAGATGAAGAAACCCCGATGAAGAAATCTGTGCGTCCTGTGATTTAAGCAGCAGGTCTTAAGTGAAATGAGAATTGATTTGCTTGTATGGCAGAAAGTATTTGCTGTAAAACTCCTTTTGCATCACCTTGAGGACCTGGTCTTCAGAAGTGCAGGCTAACCGCTACACAGGTCTGTAGAACCCGAGTCTGCTCATTGGCATTCACAGAACCAAGAGCTGGTGAGGATTTAATAACAAAAAATTTTAAATGTTCAGCCTGACCTTTTAAAGTTACTGACCTGCATTCAGGTTACAAATACACAGCAATTTTCTGTTGAGCTGCAAAGACTCTAAATGTTAAATCAGTAACTCGGTCAGACTAGCAGTCCTTCTCCTCTCATTCGCTTGTGCCCAGCTGCCATCACTGGAGTGAAGGAATAAGAAAACTATCTAAACACATCCATATCTTACTGTGACACAAGTACTTGGAAGAAGCCCCGCTGACATAAACTAACACAAAGTGACACTTTGTTTAAAAAGTTGTTTTGAATGTCTTCTCCCATTGATCTTCTGCAAGGGAGATAAATAAACACTGTGTGTGGTGCAGCCAGGCTGAGTATTTTTGCTCCTGTGAGTGTTTATACATTCTCTGGTGGTTGTTTGTATTGCTGTTTGTTGACTGTAAATTCCAGACCTGTATGTTTGTAACATATACATTTGCAGGAGCGGTGCAGTTTTGGGAGTATGGTCAAGGTAGCGCTTTTTATGAACACAACCAGATGAATAGTGGGTGGGGGTTTTGGGGGTTTTTTTTTTCCTCCTGCCAGGCTAGTGAATTAGTCTTTGTGCTCCCAGTGAAAGAGAGGGTTGCGCTGGCAGGAACTGTAGTTATGCAGGACCTTCTGTGCTCAGATCAATGCAGGTAGGTGCATGAGGAAAGCCACGTAGGATTTGTCTGGTAGGAATCAAGTTAGCTTAGCTTCTCATCTAATTAACAAACAGGTCTGTTTGGCTCTCAGTTTGTTCGGCGATGATGAGGATGATGCGTGTTTCCTCTTGGGAGGAATTGACTGGGGTTGTTACAGAAGACAAAATACCTGACAGCAGAGACCCCTCCTGCCCCTCTGTTCCTGTTTCACAGTTCTCTCCCTTGTCTTTCAATAAATCTTTAAACAAAATCTTCCCTTTTTTACCTGTTGCCTCGGTCAGCATCTCTGTGTCTGGGACAGTGGGAGTGTGTAGAAGATTTTGGGAACTGCTGCAGGCATTTCTTTGTCCACCAAACTGAATGGGCATAGCTTCCTGACTGTAATGTTACATGTAGGAAGAGTTCAGCTTAATCAGTCACCGTTTCTCCTATTAGGTGGAATTTTCCTTAAACCTGTGCTTCTGTCGTGTTTGTGCAAATTAAAATTACATGTTTCTGATGTTCTGAATTGTTTAAAGCCTGCCTAGTGTTTTTCGTTTTGCTCTGTCTCATGCACATTATCTCCATTTATTAGAGGCAGGTTTCACCGTCTTGCTGTTACTGTTACAACAGCCTCTTTCATTTGCTTATACGTTTTACTGAATTTTAACCATTTGTACTTAGTTTTATTAGCTTTAAACATAATTTTGGGAGGCAGCTTCTTCTGCTATGAATGTGCTGTTTACAAATCGATGCTAGAAGAGAATATTTGGGTTTGCCCATGCTTTTTGAAAATCCAGGGCATTAAATACGCTAAAATAGGTGAAAGAATATTTCACTTATCTGAAGTCAAATCTGTGAACACTAGAATTAAAGTTGACAGAGCAGCCTTAATTCAACTTCCCTGTGCTTTTCCAGTTTTTAATTATGTGATCACATGCTGTTTTCTGTGGGAACCGGTCGTCTTCTAGTAAATCTAATGGACCTGGTCTGAGGTTGAATAGATGTTCCTTAGTAAGAGGCTGTTTTCTATAAGATCAATTGCCTCACTTACTGCAAACACTGGAAAATTTTTAATAAACGAGGCAAGAGATAGCAGAAAAAGAAAGGGTGCTCTTATTCGCAAGATTACGGTGAGAGCATGCATGAGTTTAAAGCAAAAAATGTGCTTGAATTGAGTTGCTTGTAAAATCAGACATCTTTAGGTGGGTTACAAGGAAGCTAGTATTTCTGCTTTCTCCTACCAGTTCACTTACTCCTTTTAATACTTAACACTTCACTATTTCTATCCTTTTAAAACATTCTGTTAATTTTCCTTTAAAGAGGGGAGAAAAAATGTCAATAAAGTAATACCAGTAGTAACAGCCTTCTCTGCTCTTTCCTTATTTCTCATGACTTTGCTGGTATAGAAAAGACTTTTTTTTTTCCTTTTTTTTTTTTTTTTTCTTTTCTCCCCATAAAATAGCGATTTCCAGGATTTTGACTTTCAGTTGGTAGGAAGTGTGCTGTGTTACGCATTATTCATTGACAAAAGTGCACACAACTCTTCCTGACACTTTGACAGTTTAGTTGGAGATGTCGCTCTAAGTAGAATGTGTCTGTCTGTAGCCAGGTCCGTTTTCTAAACACTGGGAATTCAGCTGTTTTCTCGTGAATTCTTCTTTTCATATTTTATTACTACGAAGAGAACACAAAGAGTGCTTGTTTCTTTCTTTCTTTCTCTCTCCCCCCCCCCCCCTCCAGTTGACACAATCAGTATTATTTGAAGGAAAAAAAATTACACACAGAATGGGAAATAGGGTGGGAAAATGTAATAGGATCTGCAAATCTTTTCTGTCTTGTCTGAGTAAATGAGAGCTGATGAGAGATGCAGCACAATGAGGGCTAGGGAATGCTAGCTGAACTGGTATATAAAGATTGTTTCATTTTGCTTCATTTCATTTTACGGTATTGAATTTGAAAGGGAAAATTGCAGTGGACATGAAAGTTTGCTGTGGAAACACCTTGGGTTGCTGTACTCTTGACGTGGGCAAACATGAAAAGGAATGGTTAAAAAAAGTGGTGTATGAATTGTGTAGGTGTGCTCCTGCAGGTACTTTTTGAAGAGTGCCCTTTCAGAAAGAGTGTCCCTGCCTCTAGTGTTATTCTGCTGCTTCTGGTTTTAGTCTCTTTTGTTGTCCACTTAAGTTAACAATTTTGGAAAGGTGTCATTGTGGGAGACATTCTGGGTTGGTTTTTGGTGTTGATGGTATTGAGGTTTTTTGATTGTTTGGGTTTTCTTGAGTCAAACCCATACTGATTTTCAGGCATACATTTTGCAGGATTATGTGGCAACATCGTTTCTGCATGCAGACTTTCAAGAAGACTGGAAGGAGATTACTTCTTCCTCACCCTAAAGGTCCATCTCACCTTTTCAAATGAGCATAATGCAGGCTAGGACAGAACTTAGGGGAATTTGGTCATAGGTAAGATTCTAATAGTACAGCAGTGCACTCATCAGTAGACAATTTCACCTTGCGTGTTGCAAGCTGTAGTGCTTTTATCCAGCTGGAGTGGCTGCACATCACTTGCTGAAAGGAGGAGCTGTAGCTAAAATAAGTGGGAGTCAGTTTAATCCCAAAAGTTGTTTTCTGCAAATTATTATGCTACCTTAGGCATGGATAATTCCCCAAAAATGGGGAAGATGGGGCTTTTTTTGTTTGTTTTTGGTGTTTTTTCCTCCTAAGTCAGTCAGCTGTGGAGGTCTGAAATAATGCAGCATGAACAGCAAACTTTCCTGCATAAAATCTCTGACAACACAGATCATAAGATTTGAGACTCCTATAGGAGCCACTACTCTTGGGAGATATCTTTGATGATAAACCATATAAAGATTAAACTTCTTTTCTGATCTAAATAAACAAATTGTAATGTTCAGAAGTAAGATTCAACATCCTGGCTTCAGAGTCTAGCTGGCATGATCCCAAGGCAGGTTCATGTTGTGAGCAGATTTAAGACTCTTTCCTTGGAAAAGTTTTTTTAACTTCTCAATTTTTATGATACGCATGCCTGGCAAGCGTTTACCTGGCAAGCAGTTTGCTTTGTACACTTATTCTCTCACCAAAGCCCCCAAGACTGAAGAGGCTGGGGTAGGGTTGGTGGGCACGAGAAGAGAAATGAAAGGGGATGGTTTTGCTTTTCTCCAATCAAAAGGGTGGTTTAATGGCATTGTGTAATATAGCTCTTCTGCTACTCTGAGGGCAAGGGAGAGATTGGGTAATTTTTTATCCTCCCCCGCCATTGTTGGAGAACACCTTTCCCTCTTAATGGAGACCTGGCAAATGCAAGGGTGTGCATAGGGAAGTCAGTGTGTCTGTATGTGACTTGCTCCTAGGAGCATCTCTTGGGTTTGGTATCTAAAATCTGGTGTCGCTAAGATTCATGTTGTGGGTTTAAGCACAATCCATTTTTTCCCCAGCTGTGGTTTTGGAGGTGGAAGAGTTCCTCACTTCTTTCCTCCCACTCCCCCAGGCTCAGACAAGTAAATCTCAGATAACAGAAGAAAAGTGAAGAAAACAAAAGTTCTTCCCCCTCTAGGAGTGGGTAGCGTATGGAAGAGGGAGGCAGTGTTCATGGCATGATGAGCAGATGTAATGGCTACACAGCATTAAGAACAGATCTGAGAATTTAAAAGCTGGTTGAAACCCAGAACAGGTTGGGGTTTTGGGGGGTCGGGTAAGGAGTAATGCTGTATGCAACCACTGTTTTCTGCAAATTATTTTAGTCTAAGTCTTTATGCTGTTCAGTTGGAATAGCTATCCTATCTCATTTAAAATAGTAATTCAAGGAATATTCTTTTTAGCAGAATAAACAAATTTTTGCTGCTTGACATGTGAAATGCTTGTACTAGTAAATTCCACAGACAGCTTGTTCCCCCCCCAATATTGTTTTGTCTGATTATACAACCTTGAAAGTTTAAAATTGACTGGTTTACTGTAAGAAGCATTAAGTAAATGCAATCTCTCTATATAACAGTAGCTCTAATAACAGTAGCTCAAATTTCATGTGAGATCACACTAGTCCTCCAGTGTAATTAAGTTTATGGTTTTCTTATGCACTTCAAATGCCTGTGATGTGCAGTTAATAGTATTTTTCAGACAAGTATTAGGACACCTTGGCAGCGATGCCAATGTAGGCTGGTGTCTATCAGCAGTGCAGACACCACAAAGTAATGGAAATTGCAAGACACTCTGCTATAATTTGTCTAAAAATATGCATGACAGCAAAGCTTTTTTTTTACCTGAGTTTAGAAAGTGATAAGGTTCTGAATTAGAGTGAAGCTTCATAAATGAATCGGGCATTAAACAAGATTTTCAAGTTTGGCTCCAAGTCCATGTGTATTGAGAGTGAAGTGTGGCTGAATATCGGAGATCTTCTGCATCTTGGATTTTATAACATGACTATACCTCGAGTCTGATTTCTGCTACATAAATTTTAACTGTAAGCTGATATAAGGTTGCATAGGTAGTTTTGAAGAAAAGCTTTGGATGAACTTTTAATCTGTGTACATATATATTATACATACACCCCTGGTTTTTTGTTGTTTGTTTATTTAAAGGAATCGTGTTTTTTCAATATAAGTGCGTTCTTTTTGTATTTCTAAGGAAAGAAAATTATACTTAAAGATGCCTAAGAATTCCAGTGAAATGGCCTGAAATTATTGAAAAAAAATATTTCATTTAATTTAAACTCATGGAGATTTTTTGTTTATTTCAAAGAAGTTTTGAAGATGAAGGCCCAAACTTTGAACTCATGAGGAGGAAGAATGTTTCTGACTTGGCTCCATCCAACACGCTTGTTGAACACTGCAAGTTACAATTATGCTTAGCTAGTTTTGGATGTAGAGCTGAATTTACATTTGCGGTGTGTGTCACAACTCTGCAAATCAGAACAAGACCTGATTATTCTGGTATCTTGGAATGTCTGCGGCATCAAGAGTCTTGAGATTCAGCTTGGTTGTGTACAGAATAGAATAGACTCATTAAGGTTGGAAAAGACCTCTGAGATCATCTAGTCCAACCATCAATGCAGCACCACCATGCCTATTAAACCATGCCCCGAAGTGCCACATCTACATGTTTTTTGAACACCTCCAGGGATGGGGACTCCACCACCTCCCCGGGCAGCCTGTTCCAATGCTTCACTACTCTTTCAGTAAAGAAATTTTTCCCAATATCCAATCTAAACCTGTCCTGCTGCAACTTGAGGCCATTTCCTTTTGTCCTATTGCTGGTTGCTTGGGAAAAGAGACCAACACCCTCCTCACTACACCCTCCTTTAGACTAGATATTACAGATCTGTCCCCAAACAGAGCACAGGGGAGCACCACTTGTGACCACTTGCCAACTGGATTGAACTCCATTCACCACCACTCTCTGAGCTTGGCCATCCAGCCAGTTTTTTTACCCAGCAAAGAGTACACCTGCCTAAGCAACGAGCCACCAGCTTTTCTTGGAGAATGCTGTGGGAGACAGTGTTGAAAGGCTTTACTAAAGACCAGGTAGAAGTGTTGGAATTGAGTCCCTAATCCTTTTCTGGAATGCCCCCCTCTGATACAATAGGACTATCAGAAGTATCGACAGTAATGGTAAAGTTCTCACACATCAAAAAAACCTCTCCTCCTGTATAAAGCTGAAGTACAGCTTGCTTTATGTAAGTGTTTAGGGACACAGTAAAGACCAGTAGGTAATATGTGGGGTAACTTCTCAGTGGCAGCCTTTTCAGTTCATGAGCTAACTCCTATGCAGTGCTTAGCTGTGTTGTGGGGATAGCAGATCTGGAAAATCTCTGGCAGGTAGCCATAAACTAGCCCTTGCCTTCTATTCTTAAAACAGCACATGCAAATGCTATCCAACTGTTTATTTTGTTCATGCAAATTTTTGCCCATGCAAATTTAGGCTGCAGGTTTCCTTTGTAACACATAAAGAGGTTGGAATGTCCTTTTGAGTGGGAAATAGCAACAGGGATGGTTTAGTGCACCATCTTTTTTCCATTTTCTCCTTAATCAGACTAGCATCACACAGACTTCAGCGAGACCACTGCATTAGTGAGGACTACAGGATTCAGCCCCACAGGTATTAACTCGTGTCAATCCTATGGCAAGTTTTCTTTGCCTGCTATCTGCCTTTTTAGGGGGACTGATGGGGGCAGGAAGCAGAGTGGTTGGGACAGGCATTGGGAGAACCTGCCATGGCATCAACTGTCCATCGCTGGCTGGGAGCTGCTAGTTGACATTTGAGAGAACATGCTTTATATGAGAAAGTGATGAGTGAAGGGAAATTAAAACAAAAGGGTTGAAAATAGAGCTGTAATCAATCTAGCTTGGTATCTCAATAAACAAGGGACATTTTTTCATAGTGAATTTGGGGCAGATATCACAGCAACTGCCACAATACTGGGGTCTTCCCCTTACTCCCTCCTCCCCTTCCATTAAATCTACATTTGGAAGGTGGATGATGCTGACTCACAAATTAAATTGGAGTAATACATACAGTGTATATATATTTCTGTCACTTTGTCTCAAATTAAACACGAACCTTCTCCCCTGACAAGATGATAGAAAAGTTAATTGCTCGCCCTGGCTTTAAATTGGAATTTGAATTTGCAAAATGCTAAAGGTTTATGAGATCTAAATCATGAGGAGCTTAAATTACATTCCTGTGATAAAATATTAATAAATCAATTAAAACATAAGCCGAGTATAATATTACTTTTTTGTAGGAACCTTGAACACAATAATTCATTAGAGTGTGCAGTAACAATTATTGTATCTTTTTTAATTTTCTTTTTTATTAGTTTTTTTTTTTTTTTAAACTGGGGAAAAGGCAACATCAGATGGGAACACACCACACAATGGTGGAATATTATCCCGGTACCAAATCTAGCCATCTCCTAGTAACGATGCACACACATACAAAAGCAACTGAGCACCCCTAACTGCACACATCACATCGTGGCTCCAGTATAACAAGATGCATTCCCAAAAAGCTGAGGACTCTTTCTCCCCTTTCTGCCATGGGAAAGAAAGGCAGTAGCATAAGAAGAACAGAAGTAACCTCACTGCTCCTGCTTTTTTTTCCTCCTTCTTTTCCAGCCTCCTCCCCTGCCATTTTATTCTTTTCTTATTCTCATTCCCCTTTCAGGGTACAAGATTGGTATGATTTCAGTGACAAACCCACCAAAAATTCACAGACCTTTCTGTAAAGCTGGCCTGGTTTTTGTGTTGGGGAAACCTAGGCTAGAATTGGATTTGTTACCAGATTTTCAGTTATGTTGTGAACAACTGTCACAGCTCTAATCTTTACATAACCCATTTCTGTGTACTATATAAAGAGCACTTCAGGCACAGTATGAAACTTAGTTATTATTTGAGGAAGGAGCTGTTATGCTAGCTCAGCATGCATTTCTTATATGCAAACATTAATACACAAGGAATGCAATTATTACGTATACCTGCACACCTCTAGTGCCTGTGAAGGTGTGGATTCCTTCGTCAAGTGCTTTTTACCTTCTGTGAAATGACTGGACTGCGTGTTGATGCAGCTATGCTTGGTAAAGGGTCTAATTGCTATTATTACATTATTTGTGTTGAATTCTTGAACCGTTATTTAGTACAAATTACACGTTAGAGCCAAATTGGCAGCTCTGGAGACTGAAGTCTGCTGTATGTATCCATAGTGTAGGTACCGCGGCTGAGTATGCTTTGCCCACCCTCCCCTGCACCCCGGAGTCACGCACAGCCATTCCTGCTGCCATGGAAGGATCTACTGCATACTCTCTTATTTTTGCTAGTTGCAGGCAAGACCGCTGCTTGTTGTGCCCTCTCCGCCTGTGGGTCATCTGTGCTGCAGCCAAGGGATTTTTGATTAAACTAGGGAATTTAAATAGAAGCCCAAGTCAGGTCCCCCTCTCAGGGGATGCATGGCCAGTAGACGAGAGGACTGTGTGCAGTAGGTGGCAGGGAAGGGGTGCGCAGCTGCTGCTCCCCCCTTCTGCCTGCTAGCAGCCTGCAGCCATCTCATTCCAGTGTCTGGGGCAGCTGCCGTTGGCCAGCTGAAAGCAGTTAGGGCCAGAGTCAGCTGGGGAAAGCGGTGAGAAGAGATCCAGGAACAGGTGGTGGTTTGTGTCTCTAACCACCTGTCTGAGTAACGCTTTTCTACGCTGCCCAGAAGCTATGGCAGGCTCCAGCTTTTCCCGGGTATGGGATCCCTCATGATGCTCAGGGCCCTCCCCATGGTCAGACCATAACCAGTGGATTCAGGGATCCTGCTTTACTGTGCTCCTGGCTGTCCTAACTCGGCAGTGACTTCAACTTTTAATTAAACCTTAGTTTCCAATGGCTTTTCTATTTGCCGTCCCTCTGCTGATGAAGCCAGTCGAGGTCTGTTGTAGTGATGCAGAATATAGTAAAAATTTGTGTTTCTAAGCACAGGTACCATGTCAGTACTGCTAAGCTCTTCATCAATATTAAAGAATTAGTTGGTAGTTCTTACATGCATTACTTTTCATTATCCTCTTTTTAAGAAGGGAATGTGGGAAAAGTCACTTTCCACCAGCTCTCATGAGGCACGTAGCATGCCATGGTGGAGATTCAAGTAGACTGCATGCCTTCCAACAGCCCACCCATGTGCTGAACCTCACCAGAATGGGAGAAATGCCAAAGCTGATGAGTCCTGTTCATTGGGAAGTTGAAGGTGGTTCATCGAGCTTGTTTTTATGTAGACAGAGAAGCAGCTATCAGATGTGACTAGGTTCCTGTGGTTACCAGAATGAGCTACCATTTAAACCAACAAGCTAGCACTGAAGGCTTCATATCACCAGGATGCTCTGATCTTCCTTTGTTATGATTTTCATAGCAATAAGCTGTTGAGGCTTGACCCAGTGTCGCTTATTCATGGGACTTGATAATTGCATTTACTCAATAGATTCCATACTTTACTGATTCTGTTTTAGAGTGTGACTGAATCTTTGTGAGCATTCCTGTAAATAAATTTTAAAAATTGGATTAGTTGAAGTTTATGTGTGTGTAGGGAGGTGTTCCAGATTTTTCTTGTGTACAGGGATGACTTCCAGCAGAAGCTAAGAAAACTTTTAATGCCAAGTTCTTTGCCAGTGATATCTTTCTGCAAATTATGGGAGTTACACTGGAGAAGTGCTTTTTCTATGGCATGCTGTCCTTGCTGGGGGTAAAGTAGGCTGTATGCACAAGACCATCATTGACCCCCACCATCCCCAGAGCTGGAAACTGGGTGACAGTTTTAGCCCTGGGTGACATCAGGTGCTTGAGGTGGTTAACTGAAGCTGGTGTGTTGGCTCTTAGAAGTGGAGAGGAGAGCATGGACTGGCCAGTGCCAGTACAGGTGGTACCCTACAGCTTTGAGAATCATTCCGTCCAAAACCATCCTTCCCTATCCTGCACGGGGATCACCATCCCTTCTTTACCCCTGCACCAGGGACGCAGCCTACAGATGGATGGACAGACAGATGCTACGATAAGGATTTCCATGCCTGTTGGGGGCATTGAGGTTCTCGCTGACGATGGTAAACATGATTTGGCTCCCATGCTCTCGTAATCAGGCTTACTCGCTCTGAAACAGAGATTGCTCTATTGCAGTGCCAGGCCTCTAGCAATACCAACTGTTAAATAATAAACAGGCTCTGGTTGTTGGCAGCAGCTCCTTGGCCCCCCCACCCCTGCCAACATGGAGTACCCATTTTCTGGGTTTACCTGCCCGCCTGTGCTCTAAAGCACAGACCAGTGCTCGTGTTCGGTGGAGGTAGAGGCAGCACAGAGACATCAGTCTCTGTCTAATCTGCTTAGTTTATTATTCTCCTAGGACCTGGGGTGATATAGCAAACATGCAGTGCTTTGGCAGCACTAACAATGGCTGTGCTGTCGTTCTAGATAATATTACAGACTTTTGCCTAATGCATGGGATATTTTTTTCCTCTGTTCATCTGCCTGTTCTTTAAGGTTTCCTTTTGATTTTTTTTTTTTTTCCATTTTCTTTTTGGGGGGAGGGGGTAGCTGCTGGGAGGGACTGGTTCTTCCTCCTTAATCAGCTCTGCTTTTTTCCTGCGAATTAAAAAATAAAGCAGCGTGTTTAACTGGCTTGTTCTCCTGGTGGCAGAATGGTATTTATTGTGTTAAGAAGTATTACCAAGCCTTTTTCATGTAGTTGATGGTTGGAACAGGCATTAGAATGAAGAGCAATTTTTTTCGTGAATGAAGGGATTCCATTATGGAAGCCACTCCACCAGTGGGGAAAAAATACTGCAGCAAGTAAACCTCTGTTCTTATCTCCATTTTGGCTACTTCTGTAGTTTTGATTTCCTTATTGCTGTGTACACTGTACACATGTGGAAAACAGTATGTCCTGTTTTATGCAGAAGTGAAGTTCAAGAGCTTGGAGATAAGTTAGGAAAAATATTGTGATCTCGTGAAGAAGAAGATATTATACTGCAGAGTTAAAATGTAACTGCATGAATAGACTGGAGTGTACATACTAATTTCCCTTTCCTTCTCTAAAACCTTGAGTGGAACCTAAGCCAGAATTTTCACTTGGTGGCATAATTATTTTTTTTTTTTTAAACCCATGTATGAAATTAATTTTAAACAAAGATTTTTACTATTCCATACAATCAAAAATGCTGTATTTGTAGTTAGCTACATCATGCACAGTATAGACCATTTTTGTTCATTTGTGAGGGAATTTCCTGAGCTGTGGGTTAACCATGGCATGGATGCTAAGAAAAATCTTTGTGTTTTCAACAAATACTGTGGTATAAATATTGTGGTGTTTTCCAGTGTTCTGGGAGGAATTCTGTCATGAAATTTTGTATTAACTCTGCTTGAAACTCCACCCTTTATCATAATTATGGTAGGTGCAAATATAAGGAAGCAAATGTAATTAGTAATCAGACCTGTGAGCTCTGCCCTGTCACTAGCTTTTCCTACTAGTATTTCCTCTACGCAGCTTTGCTGTTACAGGTCTGAGAACCCTTTAAAGCCCTTGCATAATTAGTGTTTATGGTTTGAACTAAGAAATACAAGATGGGAAGGTGTGAGGCTCACTGATGCTGTTTCCTCGTAAAATAGATTGCATAACTACGTATATTTACCATTTTTCAATAAGTGAGGCAAGTTAAATACTCCAGAACAAGGTGGGAAAACTTGAGTTTGTCTAAATCCTTGGGCCAAATTTCATCATTTGAGATTTTTCAAAGCATCTAGGTGACGCTAGGAGACCAGCACTCTTTGCTTCCAATGGCATTTGTTTTCCTAGCATACTTGAGCACTTCTGAAAATTCTTGTGTGTTTTTTTTAATCATCCCTGAAGGCTTTGGCCTGAACAAGCATCTGGCATTTGACGCAGTCTGTGTTGAGACTGCAGCAATGACTTCTCCTCCTGTTTGTCGTTTACTTGAGTAGATCTCTACAGACGGTCTTTTGATTTATTCTTAATGGGAACAAGTTGGAGCTCAGTGCTTCTGAAGGTCTTCAAAATATGGGACACGTATCAGAAAATGAACTTTCTGGTTAACATGTTCTTTCTGAAAGGTGTAGAATTTACATAGCTTAATACATCCTTTTTTTTTTTTAATTTCATAAGAATTTTGAAGCGATGCCAACAGATAATTTCTAGGAGGCTAGAACAGGGCAGCTACAGGTATGCAGGGAGAGGCAGTGCACTCAGGAGATTAATGAAGTGCCTTTGCAGCTGCTATTGTAGAAGCTGGAAACCTTGTTTCATTAAGCAGAAAAATAAACTACAGAAACAGAAGACTCCCTCTCCTTCTTTCTAAAAGTGTTTCCTTTCTTAAAATGCACATTTTTAATCCAGTGGGAAGAGTCTTTTCTTACTGCTGACATACTCCTTAAATCATATTGTTTTCAGGCAGTAGGCAGAGTGTGTAGATGAGTGACATTTGCTTGTAACTGTAACTAAAACATAGTTTTAGTGACATCAAAAAAATTATTGCATTTATAAGCTGAGCCATTTACAGCACGTAGAAGGAAAATTCAAAGCAAGAGTTAGCAATGGAACATCTCTTATCTCTTTCAGTGCCTGCAGCTGTGCCATCTTGGGGTGTGACTTATTCCAGAGAGTGAGTTGTCTGGCCAGTAGTTGGTCAAAAGAATTACCAGCAAGAACTGCAGGGAGCTGTGGGAGCGATTCAGTAGGTGGTGCTGTTCCCTTGAAGCCTGCTATGATGCTTGTGCCCAGCAGGATACTTAGGGGGAGTTTATTTCCACGACTCTAGCTTTCAGGTAGGACCTGAAAATCTAGCTATTTGTTACCATAAAAATCTTGCTAATGCTTTTTGTCAGCTGTAGCGGTATTCTTGGATACATATTTGAACTTTTGGGAGCATGGGGGTGGGAAATACAGTAGAGGATAAAAGATAATGGTGCAGAGTCATCTCGTATATACTTGAACCTGAAGCTTGAAGCCAGTTTCAGGATCTGTGAATTCCATGAGTTGTAACTGGACCCTCGCCCTGTGGCAACAAACTGGCAGATTTAATCTTGCTGTGTGGGTAGCATTCCTCCAGGTAGCTCCCAACTTGATTTCCAGCACAAGGCAAAGTTGAATCCAGAAGCAGACCCAGAGAGGACTGCAAACATTCCAGTGCTGGGAGGTGCTTCGATGTGAGCTCTCGGTGATGGCTCTCCACTGAGCTATGCTCTGGTGCAATACAGTCACTTAACTAACAAACAAAGCANAATAACAAAAAAAGCAATTTTTTTTTTTTTTTTTTCTAGAGGACATGAGTAATGTCTTTCATAGCTGTCTCCAGACTTGAGAATTCTTCTCAGAAATCTTCAGAAGCAGTGAAACCTGTTGCGCTGTGCTGGGCATATGTGCATCTTTTGTGGGAGGACTGCTTGTTATGGTCACTCATAAAGAAAGTTCTGTTTAATTCTGCAGGTCACATGAAATATAACATGAGGAATTTCCTTTTGTATAGTTTGAGGTGAGAAAGGATCATTAGATCATCTAGTTTCACCTTCTGTGTGTCACCAGCTATTAGATTTGTCCAGTCATCCCTGTTTTGAACCCAGTTACGCACAGACAGCATCTCTCCATCTTGAAACCATCAGGAGGTTAAAGCTCCTCCCTTCCATTGATAGTTTTGTTCCAATGATTAATTCCCTCGCTGTTTAAAAATATGGGATTCGTTTCTGGTTTGCTTTGACTTTTCTTTCTTTCTTTCTTGGCTACACGTTCCAGACTTTGGTTCTTGTTATGCCTTTCTTCACCCAATTGATGATCCCTTTAGAAAACAATGCAACAAAGAAAAGTAAAAACGCCTTCCCGAGCCTACCCACTACCTCCTGTTTATGCCTCCAGGGATTGCATTAGCTGCCTTTGCCACATTGCACTGGGTGTTCATGTTCAGTTGTTTATTTGTTGTGACCTCTAAATCCTTTTCAGAATTGCTGTTTCTCAGGGTGTAGCACACCCCACACACCCCTGTGACCAGTCCTGTGAGTACAGCGTATGTTTCTTTTTCTTAAAGGTATGCCATACTAAAAAGTTTCATTTGAAGGAACAGAAGCTTGTGCAAATGCCTGATTCTCTCCATCTGTTGATAACCTGTTCTCCTGATCTTTTATCAATCTTTGTGTCACCTGGAAATTTTTATCAGCAGTGATTGATCAAAATGCTGAATAGTGTTGGGGTTATTACTAATTTTATATGCGTCTTGCTAAAAACGCCTGTGTTTGAAGATCCCCCAGGTAACATTTTTGTGAGGCTCTTCCATTAGTTAGCTGTTCAACACATGCTTACGTTGACAGAACTGGAATGCTGTGTAGTAGTACTAAGTCAAATGCTTATAGAACTGTAAGTGTATATGCTCTTATGCTTAGAAAATTTACATACTTACCAAAGAGTGAAATCAGGTTTGTTTGACAAGACCTACTTTCCGTAAAACCATGTTGACCAGCATTACTTACATTCCTACCTTCTAGTTCTTCATCAATAAACTCAGTCCTGGCATAAATGGGGTGCAACCTTACCAGTATCAGCAGAATTGTACATTTTGCTCGCTTACAGTGTTTTTTAATGAGCATGTATTATTAAAAAAGAAAAGGGCAAAAAATCAATGCTCAGGGTACAGCAGTGTAAGCAAGTGTATTTTAATGAGTATTTGGAGAGCCAGTCTGTAACTTCTTTGCGTGGCTGTGGATGGAACACACTGGTAGTCCCAGTGACCATAGGCAGCGGGCAGTGGGGAAAGGTCTCTAACTGGAATTTTAATCTGTCAAAATGCTTGTGGGATTTCTTACAGAAGTTAATGTTGGACCTGAATTCTTCTATCTTACAAAAAGTGTTTGTATGTGCTCTGTGGACATCAACACAGTACTCCCGCAGTCTTCTCTTGTTTGTACTAAAGCCGAGAGTAAAGCTTGTTTTTACTCAGCTGGTCTCTTCTTTCATTTTCTAGAAGTTCACAACAGGAGTCTAGAGGGGAAATCCTCAAAGTACCACAGAGTTGTAGGTGCCAATGAGATGGCTGTGAAGCAGCTGTGCTGCTGTGGAGGTGGAAGGTTGGTGACTCTTGTAAACATCTCAGTGTTCTTTTCAGATAGCTTGAGATGTGATTTTCTTTCCTATGAGGTCTTGAGATGTTTTGTGCTTTAAACACCCTATTTTTGTCTAGTAGGCCTGAAATATTTACCATTTACATTAGTCTCCAAATGAAAAATGTTGAAGGGCTCTGCAAGCAAGATTCACGGACTACTGCATCTCACTTTGTCTAGTGGATAGAAATTTGCAAGATGTGGATGAGAGTTGTGTGTATAGAAATATTTCAATCTTGTATGAAATAAATGTGTGGATTTTATTTTGTCTCTAGGGCATGGAGACTTGGCCAAAATTGGGCTGGCATGGAGGGCAAAAAAAAAAAAAAAACAAGAAAAAGAATTAGCGTATACAAGAATGACCTACTTAAAAAAAATTTAATTGGAAAAAAGAGTAATGGCTTGTAGCTATGGGATAATGGAATTTGGGACACTGGTGACTACACTTCATCCTAATATTGCTTTTAACTGACAACAGACGTGTTTGTGCTTTATTATGGAAGGACTTTGTGATCAACATACCTTTACTGCACAAAACACTCATCCTTTTTATGATGCTGTTCAGAGCAAATAGTCCAGCATTCCAATGTCCAGGTCCAGGATTTTCATTTGATGAATCCACCTGCACTGTGTTCTGAGGGAAAGTCACGCTCTCAATTGAAAAACAAACCAACAAAAAACCCCCACCTAGTCTCTCTCCCTCAGAAAATCCCCACTTTCTTTTGAAACACTTAAACTTCTTCCTGTTCAAAGGATGGCATAGTGAAGGCCAGTGTTTCTGATGGACGTTGTGTGGCAGGCTAGTGCTATCCCTGTTGTAAATATTTGGGGTAGGAGCTCTTTCTTTCTACATGGCGCAAAGGGTTGTTGTTTCTGATCTGGCTCTATGGGCATTACTGTGATCCAAATATTTTAATTACCATAACATCTGGGTTGGAGAGGCTGAAACAGAATTTAAGCGATTTCAGTGTCGTAATGCCAGGTAGAATTCTTGAGTCTCAAACCCACTCCTTAAGCACTAAACTGTTACTTTACTTAGTAGCCATATTCTGACACTGAATAAAAGCATTCTGTTTTCAAGAGAAAATTCCTTTATGAGGAAGTTATTGGTGATGAGCCATTTGAAATAGCATTTTTTAAAATTACTGTAGTTTTTTCATCCACAAATTTATTATCATCTTCTCATTCTTCTTGATGAAAATGGCATTTATGTCTTAGCAGTTTATCTATACATTCAGTCCGTAAGTCCCTCCACCTTAAAAGTTCACTGTAGATTTGGTGAAGTACTGTGTGCCTTGGGGAGCCTGAGTGATTTATTACAATCCCCACCCTTCATCCCCTTCCAAATACGACAGTCAGAATTCAAAGTGAGAATAATTACAGTTGTGCAGTTACGGCAGTTCTGAAAGACAGGGTAATATGAAGACTCCAGAGGAAATGTTAACAATTCTAACAGTTTTTCATAAAAGACACAGAGACACTGTCAAACCAGTGGTTTAAACAAAGAGTAGGTTAAAATAAAAAAGAAACAAAGACTTAAAGGCCATCAAGGGCCAGTTGAGCCATAGTACTGAGGATAAGCAACCAAAAAGTTGTTGTCTAAAATACTGATATCTTGCTAGCAAAAAAAGACACGTCTATTATCTGCCCCACTAGATAAGTCACAGGGGGACACAGAGGAATGAGATAAATCTCTTTCACCTCCTCTCTCTGAAATACTAAATTAAGGTTAGTGGCTACATTTGACAAAGAAAAAGTGTTTCATCTGTGCTGCACATAGTGAACTATTAGTACGACTGCTGCATTTATACAAATTGAATGGCATGCTATTGTCCATCATCTTTTTCTTTCCTTTTTTTTTTTATCCTCATTTTGAATAATTCATGGAAAAAATGATCACTTCATAATGCCACAAACTCACAGCAGGCAAAACTAATTTTACATGATATGAAAACAGATTTTATTTATTTAAGAGTAATATTTAAAGAAAACAACAACTTTTTTGACACCAGCTGCTGGGAAATAAATAGAATATTTTATGACAGAAAAAAATCCAAATGCGTTAAAAGCTGTTCCTGAGAGATGGATTAAAAAATAAAATATAGATGTTGGGCAGATAAATTTAAACTCAGTGGTCACTGATGTAATTCTGCTCCTTAGGAGGGGGGTGAAGGATAGTTTTCTGGAGGAAAGGAAACTTCAGAGGAGTGGTAAGTTCTGCAATATGAAGTTCTCTGGTCTTTGTGTGCCAGTGACTGTGGACAACTTGAGTGACAACTCCACAAGACCTTTTACATCCTTTAGACTGGATGTTTTTTTTTCCTCAAGTGTCTGTTGCGTGAGAAGCAAGCCTCCTTTTTTGTCTAGTTTTTCCATATCTGACCTCTGCTCTTTAGCAGGAGGAAACACTGAAGAGCTAGGATGCAATGTTAAACTACAGCTTGTTTTTTTATTATTATTATTTTTAATTTTGAGGTGGCTTGATGACTGCTGCAAGAAGTACTCTGGAGAGGGAAAAAAAAATATGTATATAAAAATAAAATAAGTCTGTTAATGGTGCTGTGCGCTGCTTTTCCTTTGTGTTCTGGAGAAGAAGGATGGAGAGCTGCCCTGCAGCGTGGGGGGAACGGAGGCAGGCAGTGCTCAGTGTGCAAGCCTCTCCCCTTGGTGCGATCTGGCGGCCGGCGTGGGGCTGGGCTGGGTGCCACGGGCTGTCCTGGGCTTCATCCCGGCTGCCTGAGAGTCCAAGGAGTGAGTGGGTCGGTGCCCGGTTCTGCCAGCGCGGGGTGGGGAGGCGGAGATGGAGAGCGGGAGGAAAGCTGCGCAGTATTTTAGCACAAGAGCAGTCGGAACAAATGCCATTGGTGATATAAATGTTGTTTATTGCATTTTCATGTAAAATTGTTTAACTTAAAAACTCTTAGTGACAGGGGGAATGTAAATCTGAGGCTGAGAGCCTGAGTCACCAGCAGAAGTTTATTATTATCTGTGATAACAGCGGAATTCCAGCTTTCCTGCGTGCTATAAAATGGGGCAGTTTAGTCTATTATAGGCGCCGTGTGCACTGCTATAGTTACGGGTTTGTCAGCAGTTCAACTTTTCAGCCCCTATTTTCATGGGTTTATAACTTGACTGTTAAAAATTCACTCCAGGCTGAAACTTGGCACACGAGATGAAGTCTCTGCAAGTTATGCTGAAACTTAGCCTGTCCTCAGGCAGCTTCCTGTCAGTGTTAAAAGACATGAGGTGTGTGTACAGCTCCTTTCAAAAGATGAGAGAGAGCGAGGACAAGGGCCCAGCATTTTGTGCCTTTCATTAAAAATGACGCTGCTGTTGGATTCTGGCTTGCTTAGGAGTAGTGCCCCGATGCCCCTTGGTATTCTTGGATGTGTCTTAAATTTGGAAAGACTTTTATTTAAAATTATGTAACTTATCTGTTCTTTTCCCTGTTAGTTTTACATGGAGAAAAACCCATCAAGCCATTTGTATGCATTTATCTAAACAGGAATTAAATGCACTGTTGTTTTGCTATGCTTTAAGGTTTAAGCACCATTTAATGTTTCCATGTAACTAGCTGCCATTAATTAGTTGATATTTGTATAGAGCTTGAGTGATAGAACATGCTCTAAGTGTACAAAGTATACGGTTACTTAACACTTTCAGTAGTAGTTTCCAAGAGATGGATTTCAAGGCCATAATACCAGTTGTAACTGCTGGGTAGTTACAGTGGTGCGACCTTTGCTCTGGCCCAATGTCATCTGGTACAAGGCGTGCTATAGTCACGTGAAGAGAGCATGGTTTGGTGTATTTGTATGCTCTAGTTCATCAAGGCATGAGGATCAACACTTTTTTTGAAGGGGTGTCCATTTTTTCAAACCCGTTGGATGCTTTTATGGGGTTGTCAACTTGATAGTAATGCCATCAGGTTACCTTTGATTTTGTAGCTGGTCATGGTGATCAGGAAGTACGTTCGGTGCTGCAGACTGCCAAGAATCCTTTAAAGGAAAGAAATGAATAGTGGTAACTCTTCATGCGATTATACAGGTTTATAAGTAGATAGGTCCAGCTGCGAAATCTGAAGTTGACCTGGGAAAATGAACCTTTCTGTATATCAGAATTAAAAGCATGGGCAAAAAATTACAAGGGAGAAGGTCCATTTGAGGTGCATCAAGAGGCGAAGGGTAAAAAAAAATCAGTGGGTTAAAAATCAGCCTCTGACATATAAGGAAAAGATGGTGCTTGTCTTGTTACCATTAGCAAATATAGAATATGTATTTGAAAAATATGTGTCCCTACTTTTCGCATACAATTTTGTTTAGATTTCTTCAGCACTTGACCCATTAAGGATCTAATTCTTGGCTTATATCCATTGATTAAAGAACAGCACTAGAAATGAAATTGTCCTGGTGAAACAAATTCTCTTCTCCTACACAGTCATAAATCAAAAATAATCCTGGATTTTCATACAGGTGTCAATGTTCTGGATTTAAACTAGCATATATCTAAAATCAAAATTTGGCCAGCTATCTGAAATTTGGGAGTTTCAGTTTGTGTTGTGAGGTAGCAGTTGGTTGGCATAGACCTCCTTTTGCTGAGGTCATTTGGTCTGTCCGCCAACATCCATGCCTGAAAAAAAATGTCATTAACTTAATATCCACCATTCTTGATGGATGACTCTCGTACCTAACCCTGATTATCTCTGGAGAAAATAGTTAAATGCAGTCTTCTAGGATTTGCTACCAAATATTTAAATGTTTTATTGCATTGGAAGTAGTAAATCCATGTAATGAATTGTAACTAGCAGTGAGTCTGAGGTGCATCTTCTGGAGCTAACTTTTTGCTAAACTTTATTTTAATTCAGGCACCTGGTAGAACATGTGAAAGGGCTTGAGGTCAAGGGGGTGCATAACTGATAGAGTTCTGTGTGATCAGCCTTGGAGGTCTCAGTTTAAGAAGCATCATTAACTCAGTGTTACCTTTCAGTGCTTTTCTAAAATCTTTCATTTTAGACGAGAGGCCTGCGTGCAGAATTTAAGAGGCTTATTCTCTTACACAGAAATAATGCTGCTAAGCTGCTAGAAATCTCAGCAGCTTAATATAAATGTTCAAATAAAAAAGTTAGTATTTTAACTGTATAACCTTCAAATATAATTAATAATGAAATCCTAAGCAGGAGCCTAGGGGAAAGCATTTGGATTCTTTCTATTTGCGGAATAGGTGCAGGTCTCTAGTGTGCTGTTGAAAATAGGGACTAAATATGAACTGATGATTTAGAAATCACTATGTGTGCTGCTGAATACAGTCATAGTTGGGATATAAAGTAGAACACAGGAGAAAACGAAAACAGAGGGACCTAGGCCACCAACTATACACTCAGATAAAATACCAAATTTGCGTACTAGGTGGAGGTATTCACATGCAGAGTTTTTTCACTTGGCCTGAGGATTAGGTTATGTTATCCCGCCAGTGCAGGAGGTAGTATTTTTTTTTTATCTTCATTCCCTTACCAGTGACACCCAAATTATTATTCTGGAGCATAATTACAGGAACAAAAATCACAGTAAGAAGGTGCATCATGGTCACCTCTATGATGAGCCTGTTAAGATTTCTAGCACAGCAAAATGCTTTCTCGAAACACTGCCTCCCAGAGAAAGAACACGTTGTCAAGAGTTAATCTGAAGGTGGTTGTCATATTCTAACTCGGAAAAAGCAGAAAGAAACTGTCCAGGTAATCAAGGGCCTTCTCAAGAGCTGCGTGTGTTCTCCGGTGTGGTTGGAATACGCTGCTCGTTCTGTGCTTACTCTTTTCAGAACTTGTGTACTGCTCCACGCATGAAGGATGCATGGAAGGGCCACTAGTTTGCTCCTTGATGTAATGCTTAAGCTCTGCAGCAGTATTAGCTGTAAACAGGAGCTGTGTGATTATGTGCCAGAATGTTGGCCTCACTAATGAAATAAGCAGAGAGGAAAACTGTCCGCAGGTACTTCAAACATAAGGGATGTCCACATAGTACTCTTCCAGAGTGTAAGTGGAAAAGGCAGAAGCCCTGAAAACAGCTGGTTATTCCTTTTTGTTTTCCAGCTCTTTAAGCGGCTTGCAGCACATGCCGTAGGTTTGATTAAGGTGTAAGTGAGGGTCAGGTTGGGGATTGCTACATTAAAATCCTTGGAGTCATATGATTGGGAAGGAAGGAAACAAAAGATTCAAGTGGAAAATGGAGTTCCGTGTACACAGTAGTCAGCGTTTACATGTTGCTGTCACACTGTGGGACCTGAGGTATTGTGATTATTTCCTACGTAGGTATCAGTTGCCATTTTACTGACAGCTTCTGGAAGAGTGATGGTATTGGCTAATGGAGCAATTGTGCTACTTGTCAGAGAAGAAAAAAATATTTTTAGACTTGCCTTTTTGTAACAACACCCTGAAATGGTTGATGATGCCTAAAAGGGGCAACATAGAAGTCAAACTGTTACTTCACATAGTCTGTTTTTCAAACAGGAAGAAGCAAGAATCTTATAAAATGTGGAAAGGATGCTGCAGATTCACTCCCAGTCTACTCTTCTAGACCCCCACACCCAGCATGGTAGCTACCAGGGCTGCACGTCAATCCTGAGGCCACCTCCTGTGTTGCAGGCCATGTTGTGTTGTACCTTATCCATTCTCTTACAGTGGCTGAATTATTCCTCCTCCACCTCTCAGCAGCAGTAACTCTTCGGTGCAGGAGCCGTAGCCTAGGTTTTTTGTGACTGTGGTGGTTGTAGGAGAATCTCTGTTCTGTGCTGCCTCCTCCTTGGGAAAAATGGTGAGCTGATGGAAATATTGACTTGTCCATATCCAGCCCATTGCTAACCAATTTATTAATGCTTTCAGATTATACCAAATCTTTCTCCCACCTCAAGCAATTGAAGGATGTACTAATTAATGACTGTTCAGCAACTTCAGATTGTTTATGTAGTCTTGAAGTCTTTTATGTAATCTTTCACATGTGATGGTCATGTCTAAACGTGCCTTGTGCCATTAACACAGTTACTTGTTTTCTGAAGCCAGAAGCTGACTGGTTTGAAGTTGCAGAAACTGAAATAAAGTAGAAATCAACTTTTCCCCTTACTCCGGATTCAGAAGAATGTTCTGCACATCTTAAGACATTAGCAGATAAAGATGCATTTAGTAATGTTTGTTACACCTCATATCTTCGTAGGGCATACAAATTGTTCATCTTAGCCAAAATCAGATATTAAGTGCTTGGTAGATCTGGAATGTAGGTCTAGTCTTTGGACTTTTTTTTTTTTTTGTTGTTGTTGTTGTTGTCCAAAATGGTGCTGCTTGGTGATACGTAGTCCTTCTCTCACCTCAAGAAGTTAATGAGAAGATTTCTTGTCATAAGGTTCATTTTTATCAGGACTGCTGAATGTAGTAGAAGAGAAGAATGTACTTCCAGTAATTTTCAAGAAACAATTAGTTCAGTGAGCACTGGAATTCATGAATCTAGATTTTCTGTGGATTAGTGTTATAGTTGATTGACTTGCTGCCTGAGAAGGTGTGGCCTCTCACTGAAGTATTTTCTGGTTTTTGAGATGTTTATAAATCTAATTCTGTGCTGCTTAAGTTATGAACTTGCATGTTGGTTCTGTCTAGAGAGAATTAATAGTGTCTCTCTCTACCCCTGCCTTTTTTAATGAAGCTTGTAGGAATCAGCTTTTTTATTCAAGGTTATACCCCTCTAGCAAATTTGGTTCAAACTGGTAAATTAAAAGAGCATTAGGGAGAGGATGTGTCCAGACAGCACAATTTTAGCCTTAAGGAGACCAAGAGAAAAAGCTGGTATCCAGAGACAGGATATCCTTAGTTATTCCAGGTTTAACCAATGATATGCTCCATGACCTTTGGCAAACCACTTGTCTCTTCATGCAGTAAGAAAATATCAATTGATTGAATTGATCTCCACATGGAATGAGGGTCATTTTCAGATTCCTGATTGAGGATCTCAAGGTTCTTTATTGCCAAATACTGAGAAGGTAGGAAGGTAATGGTAAACAGGCTGTCAGTATTTTCTTAAGATATGCTGACATATGTCTTGATAATGATTCATACTGAAAGGTTTGAGCAGGTTGTGCTGCTTGAATAATGCAGGTGAAAATGTTCCTCTTAATTGAGGACAGTTTGGGTATGGACTGTGCAGGCCGAAGAAGGAAACCTAAGAATATTTATAGGTTTGAGAGGTTTACCTGAACATTAGCTTATTGTTAATAAAAAGATCTCCCAAAAATGAAGGGAGATTTGCTTAACTCTTCATGTACTATCTATGATGTGTTGCCAATTGAAACTTGCCGTAAGAGAAACAGACTACATAATTTTACTTGCTTGGGGTTTTTTTGGTCATACACTGGCAAATCTGTGAAAAGTAAAGCATCGAGGCTTCTTTTTCATTCTTTTCACCTGTCTGTAATGTATGCTAGAGCCAATCCCTGCCCCCCCCCTTATTTTCTTATTTGGTCATGTGATGCGACATGTGAGCTATGCCATGGGAAGCTGGGTATCAGCATCAGTTATAAAAAACAAGTGTTTGGAAGACTGGTAAGTCAGGCCAGCTTAAAGCTTAAAAGCAAATCTTTACTAGACTGGCATAAGTTAACAATACATATAGTCAGTAGTTCCTAATCATTATTAGTTATTATCACTGTGTATTCAAACAGTTGGTTCTTAACTATCCCATTCCACATTATCTGTGAGTGTGCAGTACCACAGAGTTGATGCCTTGGGGTTGTCCTACAGTCCCAGGTGGTCTTAGTCACCAAGGTTGAGGTCATCAGTCAAGAGCTTTTTCATGAGGAAAGTGACTTCTTTATTCCTCATTTTTTCGCTTGCTCTTCTTTAAGGTTTTATGCCTCTCAACCCTATTCCCCCGCCCTGCCCCCCAAAGGGGGATAATCTCATCTGCTACCCAAATTATCTTATTTTTAAGACAAGCACTTGCTCTGTTTCTACCAGACATTTTTCCAGCTTAATCTTCAGGATTATTCTGGTTCCAGCAGATACCTTTCCTGCCTGTTCTGCGTCCTTTTACTTATCCTACAGATTTTAGTACTTCTTACATATTTTCCTGTACCCCCTTTTCTGCAGCAATAACACAAGTATCTATTTGCCCCTTTGTGATTTTATGTTACTTACATACTGGTGCTTTAGCTGTATTACAAAATGTTTATGGATTTTGTCCAGTTACACTGTTAGTACTATGGTCTTACAAAATATTATATACTCACGTCAGTGACCAATTGCAGTGTACTTATGTTTGGGTTCAAGGCAAGCAAATATCGATTATATCCAGCCTAACATACTTCTACTTCAGGTGCGCAACAGCCTCTGGCTCAGCTACACCATGGGTTTTCCAAAAGAAGGAACTTGCTGGTTGGATCAAGCTCTTTCACAGAATTTGTTTGATTTCTTTCTGGTGGTGTGGGAATCTTCTACCATGCTCCTTAGGTTGGAAGGATGGTGAGAATAACAGGTACAGCTCTGCATAGAAGATGGCTTATTGTTCTTGGCTTTTAGTCAGCTATTGTGTGACCTCCAAGAGCTAAAAATGGTTCTGATTAACTGAGTTTGCTATCCCTCTGGTCCTTAAATTTTGATTATTTTGCGTGCACAGAGTTTGAACTGTCAGGCATGAGGCTGACCATTTGCTATGTCATAAATTTCACATTTCTTGATTGTGTAATGAAGTGGTTGGTGTTTTCAGAATTTGTTACAGCACTTCATAAAAGGGAGAGGGTGTTTTGTGTTTGGTTTTGAGTTTTGGTTGTTGTTGTTGTTCTGTGGTATGAAAAGTTGAGATGAAGCTGCTGCTTCTACATAGGTCTGTGACGCTACCGAATTTTCCATAGCTACTACTGCCACATATGGTTTTCTGTACTCTGTGGTCTCAGAGGCTTTTTTTGTATTCTGTGGGGAGTCTTCAGTGAATATCAGTCAGCAGGCGTAATGCAAGAAATCTCAGGGGTCATCAGTCAGAAGTTACATTAGACTATGCCAAATTATATTTAATGCATATTTTTTGACTCGGGACCTTGCTTTGTTTTTACCAACAGGTATTAACAGAGGACCAACTTGTCCCAGTTGTCAAAAGATGGTGGGAGACTTCGTGTGACAGAGAGCACGTTAGGATGTTTTTACAAATGAGGTGTGAAGTCTTGAGCTATATAGCCCTTATCTATAGGGGAGAAAAATCAAAGGCTGCTTCTCCACATCTCTGTAGACAGGGCCAGGGGGTGGTGCTGTAACAGATGAGTTCATCACTATGTGGTTCCCATGGCATTGCTTACACAGTGTCAGTGTGGTATGACACCTTTTGTAAATACAGAATGAAGTACTGACTATGAAGAGGTGGTTAAAAACTATGGATGTTCTAGTTTGGAAGAGAAGATCCTAGATCTTCTCTGATGTCCTTGCATAGTTCTTTTGTTTACGCCAAGCAGAAAGGACTGCTGTTTTGGTTCTCAATGTACAAACTGGTTGGTATGGCATGGCATGACATTATGAAGAACCATGCTACTTGGCTGCAAGAGGGGATCTGCAGTGATGATTAACTTTGTCATTTTATTGCTTCCCTTCACCCCTGGCACTAACCATGCAGTATATTGTTTTAGCTTTTAATCTTCCACTAATGGCATTGATATTCTAGGGTCAGTGATACTAACAGAGTTGTTTGTAGGAGTTCCACTGGCAGTAACACTTGTTTAATTCTTCTTAGATAGATACAAGCTCAGTTTTGGATCTTTGCATTTTAATCTCCTTTTGAGAGCATTCAGTATGATCAGAAAAGAAGGAACAGATTATAGTTCTCCTCAAAATTCTTGCCCAGTCTGGCTTATCTGTCTGTGTCTCCTTCAAGTAATGACAATGACAGAAACTATTTTTCTTTCTTTTACTGGAGGACTTCTTGAAATCCTTAGATGAGATTACACACAGTTACAATTCTATATTGAAAGTTCTGTTGGTTCTTCAGCAAGATAATGTATTTTTCCAAGTATTGCTTAAGAACTTGCATTAGGAAACTTAACAAACAGTATTTTGAACAGCTGGAAGAGTAAACATTACTTTCCTGCTTAATGCCTTCAACTTTAGTATTAAATATAATCATCCAGTGTTCTGCACTCACCAATCCAGAAGTTGTCCACCATACCTTTCACGAAAATATCATTGCACCGTGCAAAGTGCAAAGGGAAGGTACAACAGAAAAATAAGAAATCCTAAATAACAACAAGAACAACAAAAAGTTTTTAGTAAAGGAAACTATGACAGCATTGTACTTATAACCTGAATTGTGTGAAGCTTAACTTGTCTTTTATAAGCCATATCTGGTAAAATGAAAACATGAAATTAGCATAAAATGTGTCAAAATTTGGGATTGGTACATGTCATGTCCCTCAGAGATGCATAAAGGTTATGAAAAGAAGAGAACACCTGCATTTCTTCTATATAGGTATATATATCTATGTGTGTATAAACAAGAAACTTCTAAAGCAAAAGTGCAGAAGTTTCTTTTCACTCTCCTTCCTCACCCATCCCTACTGTACTTAGTCCTTTCAGCCTCTTTTTTACAGAAAACAAAAAAAAGGCACAGATTTCAATTTTTAGGGTTGCAAACAATCTTTAAAGATCCCTTCCACTTTAATATTTCTGGCTTCTGGCTTTCAAACAATTGCCATTTTACCTAAAAGGGCAACATGTTTACAGATTGTATGTGAAATCACTTTTGAGAGTAATGTGTTTCCTGAACATCTCTATTTTTAGCACAGTGATAGCTCAGAGCTAAGAACCCTTCCTAATTGGAACTGTACTTGTGGGAGCTTAAAGATAGGGTTCTTAATTTTTTCCTGATATGGACGCATCTTAATGTGGAAGGCATCTTAGGAAATCTGAGACAATTCGCCTTTTATTCATAGCTGTGAGACTTCTCTCCCCTCCGAGGAGGTTGGAATTGTGTCGTTTTCTACTTGAGAACTAACTGTGGTTGCTTCCAGTGCAAAGTTTAATATTGAAGTGTTGTTTTTAGCTGTCTTGTTTTGTTTTGTTTTGTTTTTTTCTTTTTTTAAAACCAGTTTAGCAACTGGGAATAAGGTGAGCTGGAACAATGTGACTAACAAGTTTTCTGCAAGCCATCAGCAAGAGCCTCTCGCCAGTGGTACATGGACCATCATGCTGCTTTAAGAGAAATGGTGGTAGTGCATGACTCTTCAGAAGTCCTACAAATAAACACTGGCCTGGAATGTTTCGTTAGCATTTTAAGAACAATAAGGCAATGCCGATTTAATAGGCTAATATGTTTAAGTGGCCTTGGTACCATCTTACTTAACACAGTGGGGTTTTCTGCAGCCTGCAGAGGTAGAGAATAGTTCTGTATACATTTACTGTTGTAGCACTTCCTTCTTTTGGACTTAGTGTGGCTTAGAGTAAAGAAGAAACAACTTTTCTCCTTTTCTCCACTCCTTCAGCAGTGGAAGAAGCATTTTTAAATACATTAGAAAGATCTTTATTTGTATCTCTGAACATCAGGGCCCTGCTGCACTGGTTATTTTTTATTAATGCAGACTTCCAGTCAATGAGGACAGAAAGGAGATCGCTGACTAAATAAAATTCTGGGCTGGTTTGAGTTACAGCTCAGGAGGTGGAAAGTTCCTTTTGCCCAAATATGAATTTCAGTCACAATTAAGTAATACAAAGCAGTTAATGTTGCAGGGTATCGTTAAAGAATAAAAATGTAAGCTAAAAGAGAGAAATGCACGAGGGAGAGTCTTGCGTCACGTGGTTACAACAGAGGATCTGGTGGCTGGACTTCTGAGTTCTGCTCCAGCATCTCCAGATCTGCTGGGGGAAAAATGTAGCTGTTGTTGTCATCACTGTATCTCTTAATGGAAAAGAAAGAGCAATTCTAAATAATTTTGAGATTCGAGGAGGAAAGGCTTAAATATGGGAATTTCTGCCCAGTTACTGTTGCCAATTGATTATAGGGACATTTGACTACATCTAATTGAAAGCAAACCTCCATTCATTTGACATTAAATAATACAGTATTTTATGTTATAGTCTTCATTAGTACACACAGGTGCATAATGAGAATTTATAGGTGTACATAACTCTTAGAATCTTGTACTTTTTCTTGTAAACTATTGCCCTAAAGTTTGGCTTCTTACCGTATTTCTTTTTTCTGCTTGCATACGTTAGAGTAAACAGGCAACAATCTTAAAAAAGGTAGCCACAGAGGGGAATAGCAGTTGGTGTTTTGTTCCCTGGCAGGCTTAATGTATTTTGCAAGTACCTTCACTGTGGAA
>VZTL01035424.1:52409-73167 GCA_013400535.1 Scopus umbretta | reverse complement strand
TACTGGTGTATTAAACCTATTCCCATACTTGGATGTGTTTCAGTTCTTCAAGCCTAGAACAGGATTAAAATCAAAACTCCTCTCTGCTTATCATGAAGTAGGTTATTATTCAACACTTGTCCACATGTCCATGATTTTTTGAATTCAGAATATCATAGTTTGATCTGAAAGAGTTTTAAAAAACAATTGATAAAAAGTGAACTATACAGGACTCAAACATTTTTATCAGCAATTTTTTTCTAAAAAAACATCAACAAAAGCTTCATTTGAGTGGAATTTTGTTTTGTCTAGTGCTAGAAGAAGCTTCATCTTCTGCCCTTCAGATTTTTCCTTTTAAATTTGGACTGCAATATTTTATGTATAATCCAATTATGCCATTTTCTCTTTGCTGTGAGCTAAAGACTATAATATCTAAAATACCACGTAAAAGGCATAAAAAGATTCACAGTTTAAAATGCTGGAGTTTTATTCCAAGTCTTTTTTCCTCTGAAACTGTCAAATTGATATATATTATTATTAAATCTACTCATTGCATTAGTATCTGTTTTTTTCAAGCTATTCCTCAGAATAAGATTTTTGAACACTCAGAATTTCATTATGTTTGTCTCAATCTCAAAAGAATATACTTTATAAACATAATTTTCAAGTAAAGTTATTCTCTTTATAATTATAATTCAGTTATAATTGAATCTTTCCAAATACCTCTATAAATTCTGTAATTTTCATTCACATCCAAATGAGTTAACAGAATCTAAAATTGTAATATACATAATAAGTAATACCTTGAAATAATTAAGAGACTGTATATCAGAATATATGATTGCACAGGATCAGAGTTTCAGCAAAACAAAGGGCTGCTGTCTATGTTGAAACCAATGTCCCCAACCACTGCTGGTTCTACCAGCTCATTAAAAGATCCTATAAAGCAAGGAGCAGGATACAGACCAATACGCAGTTTTAATAAAAATAATTTCATAAATATATCTCTAATAATCTTAGCAAAAAAAAAAAAAAAACTCATTAGCTTTAAAGATATCTTAGGAAGATTAATTCAGAGTACCTGGACTCTATCTGAGGTAGTCAGTTCTACATCATCTACCTCTGGTCTCAGGACTTTTTGGTCTGTAGAAGTGCTATTATCAACAGTCCACTCTATAAGTTGACTCCGCTGTTTCAATATTTCCCTGCTTCTGGAACCTTTATGGCCAGTCTGGTGGTGACTTTGCAATACTTTGGCCACCGGTTTATAAGATCTTCTGCTCACCTCCATGTATTCTTCTTGACACAGGCAAAATGGAAGAAAAAATAAAGCCAGTAGATGCCAACTGATGAAATCCTTCTCTGCCATGTTATTCAAAATAATTTTTCAGGAGTCCAGCAAATGGGTTGCAGAAGGAGAACCTCTTTGCTGCACCAGGAGTTATGTTGTCCTTTCAGCTTTTCCACTAGTAAGCCTGGCACTGAGACTAGTACCAGGTTTTATACGGTTGCATGCAATAAATAAAACTAAAAATGCCAAAGTGACAGGATCCTTCATCCAAAATCAGTCATGCTCCTTTAAACAAACCAGGCATTATTCACCACTTCACCACCACAAGGAAAATTGATTTGTATGCTGGAAATGACCACAGCATTTAACGGACTCCCATGGTTCCTATTTGAGGGTATTAAAAAATGTATCACCTTTTCTTTGGCATGTTTTTGTTTAAGTGTGAAAAAATGTGATGGAAATGGAGAACATGTGGCTAATGGTTTACGCTTCTTGATTAGACATGGAAAGGCTGTGAATTCACACTCTTAAATGTCTTTTGGACACAGTCACCTTCCTTATTTGCCAGGAAATTCACACACAAAACTGCGTCAGCCCAGTCCGAAAAATCCTTCCAAGAGCAATTAGGAAACAAAAGCACAAGAGGAGCTTTTGCATATGATCCTGACCCGATGGCTGTTTCTGACTATGCTTTTCATTCACTAAAAGAAAAATATTGAATTTCTGTCAGTTGGCCAATAGTGGAAGGAGACTGGGTAAAGTAGCTCTGAAAAGCTGGGTTGAATTCAGATTCACAGAGACCCGTTTCTCAGCATTAGTTCAACCTACTCAGCCAGGCGATATTTTTTCCCTTGAGTTCCCAGTGTTTTGCTAAATGCAATTGCCAAACCAAGTTTGATATTTTGACTGCCAAGTAAATATAAATTTACTGGGGCCTTATTTCAGACTAAAATAATCAAATTATATATACGTAATAATATCCTTATTATATTTTTTGAATGACCCACTAGTATCCTCTAGAAAGCCACAACTGCAGAATGTAGTTCTGCAAATGTATTCACACATGCATGCACACCCAATCTTCCCAAAAGCAAGTTGCTTCTTGCTCTGTGAGAAACACTTCACCAATACATGGCTACAACATCACTGAAGGCATCGGCCCCAGGGAATGATCCCTGGCCCTGCAATGCAATGAACTGGCTCATACTCAACTTGTTCAAGGCGGATCACTCTGCTTAGCATTTGGCTGGGGCTCCTCTATGCCCTCTGTGGGGTGCTCTGTGCCCCTAAATTATCCCACTTTTTAAAATGTTCTTCTTCCTGTTCAGTTGCCTGACAAAACGTGAGGGTCATGGTACAGGGTGCTACAGTGGTTGCTTCTAGAGCATGAGGCAAAGGTTGCATGAGCACCAGGGGCCTGATGGGATGGTGATGAAGGTTTAATCCATCCCAAAGGTAGTCTCTGAAGCCAATGATCCACAAATACCACCCAGGCTTAATTCCAAGGGGGGAAATAGACAGTGCACGCCAGAATAGATGCTGAGAACAAAGCAGGATGTGATCAACCAGAAGGCCAAGACCCACCAGTGAAAAGAGGTGCTAAGTTATTTGATAATTTAAAAAACCTTAAGCATACCAGCATGTTACAGGAGCAAAGTATAACACCACAGGCACTGCTAAACAGGGGAAATTAAGTTACATCTGCTAAAATGCCCCAATTTCATTGACTGCAGCTGCAAGGGGCAGCCATTATGTGTCTTCACTGCCTGGTATATTACTGAGACGGCGATGAGGTATGGGGCATCTGAAGAAAGGAAGCCTAATCTTAATCCTTGTAAAATCATAGGAAACCCTCTTTTTGATCCCAAGTAAGGAGAATAAGGCTCAAGCAGCAAGAATTTTTAAAGTGGCTGTGGCTCTCCTGTCTAAATGGAAGATGAACCCAGAAGGGAGATCTGTGATGTGAAGGCTTTTCATTCAGATCCTGTGGATGCTGGAAGGGATGCACAATTTGTGGTTGCTGAATGATGGTGAGAAAGCATTTGAGTGATGATGAGAAAGCATTCTCTGTTTTATATTCAGCTACTTTCTGTGGGAGACAGCAGGGCAAGCCACGTCACGGGAAAAGGTACTGACTGGATATGCAGTGGAGAGGGGTGAGCAATGCTCAGTTGGAGTATGTCTGCCAGTGGCGCAAGCACTGGGTGTCAGTTTCAGCCTGTACCCAGACACTTTCCTCAGTTATTTACTATTTAACAGCACACCAGTCCCCCAGAAAGGTAGTGCCAGCCCCCACAGACATGCAGGGTCCAGGTTGAGCCAGTGCAAGGACAGTGCTTGGAGCTACTGAGAGCGAAGGCAGCCAAGGGCAGGTATTCCCTTTTTCTCCTTCTCCACTGGCCAAGTGTGGAATAGGAGCAGAGGTCTCAGCTTCTGTGGGCTCAATGTTTCCCCCTGAGGGTAAACATGACCCACTGCCTGCAGCACCCCAGCGTCTCAGCAACAGCCCCAGGAACAAGGGTAGCTCCTGGTTATCTCAGCCCACAGGCTTGCCAGACAGAGCTGTGTCTCCTTGCTTCATGCTTTTGTTGTATTTATCTACCTTATTTTGAAGCTCTAATGGCAGGAATCTTAATTCAATTTCAGTGAAATCTTGGATTCTCAAGCCAGATGTTCAGCATCATTGAATAACACTTTATAGATTAACTCTTGAGCCTTGCTTCGGTGTATAACTATTAACTAAATAGTCTTGTAGAAGAGGCTTGTTAACCTATACTTTATGACTACTGAAAATCCTGATTTTAAAAAAATGCAAATATTCCAGTTATTTCACTGGGCAAAGAAAGATGGAAAGGAATTTACCGGAGACTGAAGCAAGACTTCTGAATATACAGTTCCAGATTTTGGAAGCTGCTGCCACCAAAATGGAGTTTCTTTTTCAAGGAGAGAGGATTTTCTTGGTAGGAAGTGTGTTTGAAAACCCTGGACTCGGTAAAATTTGGAATGACTCAGAGACAAACATTAATTTATCTTGGCACTTAATAATTTGATTCAGCAAGTGCTGGGACAGCACTGATGTTTTCAGCTGCTGTTAGGGCTTTCATGGCTTTCCAAACTCTGTTCCAGGAGCTTCCTGTGGCAAATGTTTCCAACGTGAGTAATGAACATCCACAGCACCCATGTCCCAAAGGGAGGAGCAATAAAACCAAAAAGATTTGGGTTTCAAAGCCCCCATCTATCATTTCATGCAAAAGCTGAAACAAGCATGTTTCTTGGCAGCTATCAGAAAGAAGAAAGATTCCTTTCCTCGCTTTCTAATAGAGTCCACCTGGTTCCTACCCATAACTGCTCTGGTGGTTTGATGCTACACACATTTTTTGGTCCAAATTAATAATAACTTTGCTCTTTTGTTTCCAATCTTTTGAACAGAATCCCATCTGCAGAAATCTTTGCTGCCCATCATTCTCCCCTGTGCCTTCAGCAAGGAATAGCTGGCCCACAAAACCATTGTCTATGGGCAGAAATTTTGGACTCAGAAGTTAAAAGCAATGGAGGAACTGGTTCTGATTCTCCATTCTTGATGTCCAAATGGTCAAATACTATTATCCAAATGTGTGAACTGAATCTAAAATAATAGGACATCAAAATAGCAGTGCTTTGAATTAACTTTGTACTGGAATAAAACACTGAAAATGCTTCATGCTGAGAAGAACAGATCCTACTGATCTGGAGACGAAAAAATGACTGACCTAAAAGGTTTGGGTTTGCTTTTAGTTGCAGGGCTGGTGTACATTGCAGGACTGCTGACAGAGAGAATAAAATCTGACCCCATCCCTATCTCCTTGCTGAGTGTTTGCACACCCAGCATCACCCTTCCAGCCTTTGCTACCTGTGCTCAAGCATGGCTGTAATTACCTTTCCCCTGTTGTTCTCTGGCAGCAGGATATGCCTCAATCTGGTAATCAACAGTTTAAGATGAAGTGAAGCACATGGATCTGTTTATGTCAGATGCTGAGATGTCAGCTAAATTGCAGTAACTGCTGGGGGAAAGCTGCTTCCCACCTTCTCTGCAAGCAAAAACTCTGCTCTGTGAGAAAGGGGACTCTAATTACTATGTTATTCATACTGACATTGGGAAAGTGGGTTATTAGTGGGGTTATTATGTAAAACTGCAGGCCAACATTTCAAAAGGCAACAAAACAAAATGATTAAAACTAAAAAAAAAGCCTGCTGTGGCCCAGGCAGGATTGTATCTGTAATTACACGTTTACAGTTCCTTCACTTAGAAATAATCCCATTTGCAGAGATAAAGGGCTTCAGGAGGCTGAGGGGAGACCTTATTGCCCTCTACAACTACCTGAAAGGAGGTTGTAGTGAGGAGGGTGTTGGTCTCTTCTCCCAAGTAACTAGCAATAGAACAAGAGGAAATGGCCTCAAATTGTGTCAGGGGAGGTTTAGGTTGGATATTAGGAACAATTTCTTTACTGCAAGAGTGGTGAAGCATTGGAACAGGCTGCCCAGGGAGAGTAGAGTCCCCATCCCTGGAGGTGTTCAAAAAACGTGTGGATGTGGCACTTTGAGACATGGTTTAGTAGGCATGGTGGTGTTGGTTTGAGGGTTGGACTAGATGATCTTAGAGGTCTTTTCCAACCTTAATGATTCTATGATTATTCCTCCATGCTGGATACCGAGATAATCTACACCTGCTATTTCACAAGTGATCTCCACTGAGCCATACTGAGTGTGGCTGCAGGGAGAAAATGGCTTTGAAGACTCTTCCGACCTCCATGGTGACCACTGAAAACCCACAGGAACAAATGAGGTATTTTCATTGAAGGCTTTTGTGACCCGCTCCTTGTTTCTGCAGGAGTTTTGGTCAGTAATGGGAATTTAGGCAAAACCCACCACCCTCCTTCCCACAGGAGCGTCCACGGAGATGGGCTACTAAGGGGAAAGAAGATTCATAGGGCTTTTCAAGTGTTGTGCATCCAAAAAAGGTTTACACTCCCAGTTTGTGCAACATCTTCTCCATGGTTGAACATTTTCTTCTCCTGCAACTTGCTGCCACTGAGCTCTGTGGACAGTGATGGTGCAGTGAGTGCTTTGAGCAGTTTGTTTTGTGACACCCAAGCTGCATGTTGTTTGCAGTTACACCAGTTCCCAGTGGTATGTAGCAGCAAGCTATGTTTTGCAGGTGGTTTCCTCACTGGTTATTGGAAACTACCACTAGCTGTTGGAACAGGAGAGCAGGACAGATCCAGCTCCATTACGTGGCTTCTGCCTTCACCTGAAGCAGATGAGTCTCCAGAAAGGTCTGGATCCTCCCTAACTTTGACTGTCCTATCAATCAGGAAATCATTTTGCCTTGCTTGATGCTAGCATTTTCTTTCCAATATAATATGAGAGGTGGGGCTGTGGTCCTGCCTCTCTGCCACCCTTCACCACCCCTTGGGCCCCCATGGTTTGACCACGGAGGTACCCTGTGGTGATGTGCTCCAGCAGCCCTGGACTGCCACTGCCACTTCATGCCTCCACTTTTTACAGCCTAAAAAAAACATTTTTCCAACTCTCCAGGCGCCTAAACTAAGGGATCCCCTAAGTAAAAGGATCAGCAGTGGGCATAAATTTGGGCCTGAGCTACCAGCAGAGCCACAGTCTGGGTGATCCTCCAAAACACAGCACAGCCTCTGCTAGCTTGTCTGCACAGACCCTCGCTCCAAAATACACACTGGAGACACAGACACCTTCACTATGTAAATGCCATTTTTAAGGGTCTGTGACAAACTGCCTGGATCAGACTGTCGGCAGTCCCAGATGGGATCACCAGGTGGTTTATCCAAGTCTTTTTCAAATTTGAAGAAAGAGATTTCACAGTGGTGATAGGGCTCTGGTGGTGGAACAAATTATGCAGAATGATAAGCTTTTTCCAGTCTGCAATGCATCAATTATCCGTCTCTAACTGAAGAGCCAGAGCACAGTGAATTCCAAGAAAGCAGGGTAGGGAGAGAACAGACATGGTGCCAAAAAAATAGCCGTGGTCAACATTTTTGTCAGGGGTGGATATCCTGGTTTGGATTAAACAAGATCTAACCTGAATCTTTGGCTTCATCTTAATTCACCTTTTTTCCCTCAAGTTTCAAAATGTTTAAATTTATGACTTGAAATATGCTCTCTTCTGCAATTACTCTCTTCTGGCCAGGACCAAAAGTGTAACGGCTAAAATACCACAGAAACAACTGCTCATTATCTTAACCACCCAACAAGCAATAAAGAACATCTTGTGAGAAATCCTGTTCTGACTGCATCCCCAGCTCAAGCTTTGCATGTGCAGGAGATGTGGGTAGTTCAGATAAGCTGGGTGGGAAGCTGAGACAAAGTTTCGGGCCTGCCAATACCCAAGACTGTTCTTCTGCCCTGGACAATGAAAGGCATAAAGACAAAACGCTCTCAGCATGCTCTCATATCCAGGAGAGGTCAAGAATAAACTGTGAAACATTTGTCTGGGGACTGTAAGCAAAATTCCAGAATTTATGTGACCTGATGTCACATAAATCACTTTAAGGGCCCAGGTTTAACAGTTTCTCGAGTCCTAAGATGTATCAAACACATTATGCCTTTGGAAAAGTGTGACATAAAGTGAAAAACAGGGCTTATATAAATAGTCAAACTCTCCTAGGAGTTCTCCCTACTCTGCTTGGGCACTGGATGAAAATGAACTGTGGCTGATCCATTAACCGGGTAAGATCTGGTTGCTGGGATAGTTCTTGACTGTTCATATCTGATTATTAAAGTCTGCTTTATGCGTGTATGGAGATGCCATGGATCAAGAGCGGGGCTGTCAGGAAAATGGCCGTGCTATAGTTTTAGATTACAACCTTCTGGTGAGCTCTGCAGAGGACATTAGGAGAAAGGTCCAACTGCTTGCTGTGAATGCACTGTGTCCAGGCTCCAGCCAAAACGGGAAAACCCATGTCACCATGCTTGGGATCCTAATGTCATGAAACAGATAAAATAAATCATGCTGTGGTAAGAGGTGGGGCATGTCCATCACCATCTGATTTTGCTAACTTACTTGCGTCTCCTACAAACAATATGAACCTGAACAGGCCAGCTTGCAAGGAGCTAAGTGAGCCCTGGGAACAGGGAAAAAGGTCGAGCTATCAGAACAACCCAGGCCAACCTACTGTATAAAGCCAGCAGCTGTGGTGTGTTGCTGGCCTAGCTTTTTGCTTCATTTCTTCCCCTTGTAAAAGCTTTCTGATAAATACCCCATCCACAGGCATCTGTTTACCCCAGAAAATGCATAAACTGGACAGAATTGAGAGGGACATCTGGCACATTCACTTTCATTCATTGCCTGCCTGTTTGAGCTAAAAATATTTTTAAAAATACATGCTGTAATAATAACTGGGAAAGAGCCACATGGACTGGAGATGAGTAACCTCTGTTACAGAGCTGGCAGCCCTTGTTGGGTAGAAGCCCAGCCAACTAGCATCGTTTATAAAATAAAAGAATGAGCTTCCTGCAAGGAAAAGCTCTGTTTGTCTTCCTAATTTGGTTTCTAAATATTCACTTTCATAGGGAGAAGAAAAAAAAAGAGTTTGAAAAGGAAATGATATCACCATGGTGGGTTTTTTATGGCATTTACAAAAGACTATGGCTTTATACACTTGAAGAATTCCTTATTCATCCATAGGAAAGGATGGATGCTCCTACAATGCTCCACAGGCTTACAGACCATTCCTAGACCTGTTACCAACCACATCCAGGCCTTCAGTCTCGAGATTGTCAGCAGTGACACCCCCTGGTTGAAGGGGTGGCTCTTGCAAGAATTCCAGGAGTTTGTCCAGTTTTTGGCCACCACATTTGTTACCAAATGTTCATCCCCTCATGACAGCACTTGGGCTGATTCAGAGTGAGTGAAGTGGAAATAAAAGCAAGCTAGACCTGAATGTTTTGGCTGGACACCTCAGTTCTCTAGGAGTGCAACAGGCATACCTGCTTCTCCTGCTGTTTCAAGTGTCCACGTTACTTGAATTTTTCACTATATCAAAGTCACAGGAGCAGTCTGCCAATCTCTGGGCTCCTTGCTGCAATTAAGGACCTGAGCAACCTATTTATGGCTATATGTATCAAGGGAGTGATGTTGCAACCTGCCAAAACTATCAGTATAGTCTCCTCAGGAGACGGGGGTGGTAGGAATAGGTGCTGTACAGAGCTGAGGGTGCCTCTGAGAGCTATGATATCATTTCAGTGATAACCAGGTGATGTAAAGGGCATCCATTAACCCTGGAGAAGTCCCTTCTTCTGCTAGTATGAGCAGGGCACGCAGAGTGAGGCAGTGTCTCCAGCCCATGGTGTGCTGCCCCAGAAGGAAGATGTATCATGTGAGTCAACTTCCATGAGCACAGCCATGCACACTGACAAGATGAATAAAATGTTCTGTTATGGCATAAATTAAATACAGACTGCAGTTCAGCAGGCAGTGTGAAAAACAAGTGGGAAAGCAATGCTACTTAAGGTTTTTGCCCTTTAGGCTTGAAAGCACTGAAGGATTTCCCCAAATTCTTTCTGCTAGCAGCACTGGAGTAGTGTCTTGCCACTTTCTTGGTAAAGCTGATTCTCTGGGATAACCCAAAGTGGGTTAGACTGGTCTTTTTGGTGGTGGCCCAGCCACAGACAGTGGTGTTTCCATCTGAGATGGCTGTAGGATCATGGATAATTCCTTTGCAGAGCAATTCTAGCTCTTCCTGAGCTTTCATAGATGGGGAAAGGGTGAACTCCCTTGAACTGGACAATTTCCTATGCTCTGCTTCCATCCCTCTTTCCCTGTCTGGCTCATAGCTTTTAACAAGAGTTACTTGTTTCTCAAGTCTGCAATGACATGATCTACACAGTGCCAGTTACTCCATTAATTGCCCTGTACCTTGCCACTGAGGACAGCAGGATCCCTTGCGTTGCTCTTCCAGTGTACAGATCCTGCAGGAGTTTTCTCAGCAAACAGGATAGCAAAAAAATATTCTTTTTCTGTAACATAGAACTAAAAGTCACACATGTGGCTGAGGACCTTGTTTAAACAATTAATCCTCTGCAATGTGGTATAAGCCACACACCCCCAATGTACTCAGAGGCAGGGCAGTGAGAGACTGTCAGAGTTGCCCCACCGCCTGTTTCAGGTGACACAGACCCTGCCAAAGCTGCAGGCTTTGGTACGCATCCTGAAGTTTTATTCTGGGAGACTGACTCCAAATAATAACTAAAAAATATTAGACTTGTTTAAAAAAGGATGGACACCAAGTTGGTATCTCCGCTATCATCTTGTGCCAGAATGTTCAGTTTCAAGAACCACCTTCCCTATCAGCCTGTAAATGCTGTGTTATGGCCACACACAGCAATGCTATGTCTATTTACTTTGTTAGAAACAAGTTATGGAAAGATATGTTGCTTTTCATTTTTAATGTGCTTTCTGGAAAGAAAACATTTCTTACTGAGGAAAAACTGACAGAGGTAAGGCTTGTTTCCTAAATCAATCACCTCTAAGGTGTATAAATTAATTTGGTTTCTTGTTGACTCATTACTGTTTCTATTTAGGAGAAAAAATGGCTTTAATACTATTTTTTTTAGAGAAGTCAATCATCTTGGCACCTTTGGCAATTTAAAGCTAACAAGTGCAGAAGTCTGGATGGATTCACAGGAGGTGTAATTTTTTCATATAGAGCTCAGATTCATTTAGCAAACACAAGCTTTGGAGAGAAATAAAGAGACCTTATTTCTCTAACACATCCTTAGAAAAGCCTCAGAAACTTCAGGACACAGAAGCTGCTAAAGCAGACATTAAATGTATTGATCTGATTTTAATGTTGCTCATTAGTTCAGAAGAAAAACAGACAGGACATTGAATTATGACCAAGAGATCTTCTGCAGTGGGACACTTTTGGCTCAACAACTTTCACCCTGCACCTGTAATTTCTATTAACTTCGTCAGTAATGTAAAATGCAGTTTCTGGTGGGAAAGAAACCTGAGTATTATTGTGAAAGGTTCAGCCACAGGATTGTTAGCAAATCTCTGAGGAGAGACACTCCCGACACACAAGGCGGCAAGCCCAGCCTATGCCTTCACCTTTAGGTTGAGTTACAAGGATGGTATATGGGAAAAGCAGTGCTATCATTGCAATCAGCATGTTTATTTTGCGGCACCCCGTGGCCAGCCATAGGCACAGGTGAAGCAGGCAGCTGCCAGGTTGCTGCCTGAAAGATGGCAGCAGTGTTGCAGAGGTGCCCAAGAGAGAGAAACCCCGCACCGCACAGCAGCCTTTGGCAAAATATCTGCTGTTGCAGCAGCAAAACCAGCAAAGCCTGTCTGGCCAGGGGGAAGCTGGTGGACAACAACCCCACCAGGGCAGCAGGGAACCAGGACAGCACTGGCCAAACTCAGCTCCCTTCCTTCCCCACTGGCTGAGGAGAGTCTGGGGAAGTTTGGCTGGGGCAAATCTTCATTAGCTCTCAGCTTCTCTTGGAGACAGCTTCACCTGTCAGCCGATAAAATTGATGCAGGAGACTAGCCATAGATTCTTCTTTTAAGTATTTTTTTCTTTTTTTAGAGAAAAAACTGCTTCTCAGGGTGCCTCTGAAAAATTAAATTAAATCCTTTCAAGTAACTTCTGAAAGTCTTCAGAGTGATGTCGTTACCATGTGCTCCAGATGATGGGATTTTCTGCTGTTGGTCCTTACCCCATTTACCCCTGCCTCCTGAAATATACCACATTGCACAGATTACCTGTGTCCTAGGCAGCAGGCAAGCATGTGTTTTCCTGAAAACCAGGAAAAAATCAATCCCTACCAGCAGAAGTATGCAAGGAGGTTACGCAGGCAGAGCAAAGATGAGCAGCAGAGACAGAGGCTAAAGGTTTCCACCCAACCCAGCAGGAGAGAAGCGCTTGTGCAACTCAGAAACAAAGATTCACCATTCCATAGCAGCATATGTGGCTGGAGCTGGGAGGGTCCAAAGTGACCTGCTAAAGTCTGAAGTCTAGCTGACCACAAACACTTTGCTAGCCTCACAGCTTCTGTCAAACAGGGTTTGCACAGCTGTCCCAGCCCCCTCAGCACAGCAACGGTAGGGGAAAGAGGCCTCATCTGCCTCCTTCCTGGTAGCAAACCTTAACTGAGTCCTCAGTGTATGCAATATCAGCCAGAGACTGCCCATTGCATGCCCTAGTGTCATTTATAACATGCTTTCCTGCCTGGCTTGGTCTGGGGTCTTGCATCCTGACTGAGGTTCACAGGAACCTGCAGTGTGACATGCAGTCCTGCTATAATGGGCACCACAAAGGGATAAAGTTTGCTTTTGGGGAGGGCAAACCCCTGAAGGACCAGAATTTCTGCTGGTCTGACATTGCTTTAGTATCAAAGCAGGTAGGATGCTACACTTGCTGGTGAGCGGAGCAGCAGGAGCTGCCACGGGATCGGTACTCTCCAGCACTGCCCAGTGTGGGCCCCCTGCAGTGGACTGACACACTGGGGACAGTGGAGGGAGGGAAGGGAGAGCAAAAAAGGGGAAGGAACATTTCAGCTGAGGCCAGACTCAGCTATCTAAAATACTCATATTTGGTGTAAGCTCCATCAACAGAGAGAGGAGGCAGCCCAGCCTGTCTCCATGCCCAGAGCACATAGCGTGCATGCAGCTTGCTGATGAAGGAGTCAGATCCTGCCCGGTGCCACACATCCCTCTTCATTGAGGAAAAACTGGAACTGAACCTGGCGTCAGACACAGCAATGGGATCTGCAGGAGGATGTCGCCAGGGAGGGGTCAGCCGCCTGCACCAGCTGGAGTGTGCTGCTGGCGAGCACTGCAGGCAGCTGCAGGGCAGCTGCTCTCCCTTTGCTGGCTCCACGTCACTGGCTCCGAGTCACAGGAGGGGGTATGGATGAGTTATCCCCCTTTTTCCTCCAGTATCTTCCTGAGCGTCCTTCCTCGCTAGCTTAAAAAAAGCTGACTGGAGCAAAAACTACAACATTGTATGCCTATTCATGGCAGTGGGATTAACAGTAGTACTGGGGGAGGGATCAAATGTATTGGAGTTAGGGACAAACCCAATTTTTATAGCATGGGAACAGAACGTTGCTTCTGTGTTAAGCACCTGATACTCTGGAGCGCCTTCAAGACATCAGACTGCATGCATTCAAAGGAATTGGATCAGCAGAGCAATGTACTTACCTACTGAATAACCCTCATTCCAATCCTGAAGGGCAGAAATCTATCATTCAGATTCAGAAGCTTTATGTGAAGCCTCTAATTCATATCTTGTCCATTGGACCTCCTTACTCAGTACCGTGTAAATACAGCTAGACCAGTTCTTGCCATTCATCCATCCGCACATCCATCCACCCACGGCTTAATACCTTACTTCAGAGATCCATATTGAAAGCTGTAGGTAAAGTGTCTTGCTCATGGTTCATGCTGTGTCTCTCATGGATTTGAATTGTATCTTTTCTTCACATATTAAAATGAAGAACAGAATCTACATCCAGGAAGGACATAAGTTTTATATGACTATCTCCATTGCTCTGTGATACAGGTCATGGCCATTCCTATGGAAGCTGGACAGCCTTTGAACATTTACAGACCATCACCAGTTTACACATTGATCTGAGCCTTGCTGTGAAATAGGGCTGGAAAAATCACTGCAAAGCTTACTTATCTCTTTCTACTGTCACAAGCCAAACGCTCATGGTTTAATGCAAGTTCACAGATGTGAATGCCGAGTTTGTGCCAAAATTTTATTAACTCATTTATGGCTTTGTGATGAAAAGCATGCAAGGCTCAAGCAGATTAAGGTACTTCATCTCCCTCACACATGGGCAGACAGCAGAACCCTCTCCTGTGACCAGAGCAATGTAAATGGCTTTTGAGATAAGAGGGAGCCCCACAAGTGCTCAGGACCTTGGTGGAATGATACCTGCAGCACAATGAAGTGGGTGATGGTTGTGGCAGAGCTCCTTGCATTGAGTGCTTGGCTGTCACCACCTTCAGCTCCTGCAGCCAAAGAAGGCTCTGTCTGGAAAAGGAAAACTTCATTTCTGCTCTGACACTTCCACCCCTTCCCCAGGAAATAATATCACACACCAGAATATCTCCAACTACTTCACCCACTTGTGTGGGCAGAGAATAATTAATTTTAATTACTGATCAATACAATTAGCACCAAAAAGTGTTTTAGCATTAAGCTCACCTATGGCAAAGTTAGTTATTCTCAGGTTTTTTAAAAGTCCATTTTTGAAAAACATACCTGGTGAAAATAATGACTGAAGCCTCTGAAGTGCTAAGCAAATCCCTGCCACTCAGGGGGAGCACCAAACTTCCAATTCTGGTCCCAGTTTATGAAGGTCCTTAAACCTGTGTTTTCTACCTTAATTCAGCAAAGCAGTTATATTGCTTTCCTGGTCTTGGGCTACTTCAGGAGCCCTAAATCTCTGTGCAGCTGGTAGGATGCTGGAGGGGCTGAAGAAGCTTCTGCCAGCCCCACAGGCCAAGGAGAATTTGGGAATTCAACACTAAGCCACATCTCAGAGCTGCTTGTGAAGGTCATTCAGAAACTGCCTTCAGCCCAAAAGAGAAGGATGTGTCTGAGCAACTGTATTGGTTGGATATGCTTCTGAGAGGGAAAGAGCGATTTTAGAAAACACAGAGACAACTAGTCCAGACAACCAAAACCATAGATGAATAGCTTGAAATTCTCCTTTACATGGGAGATTTCCTGCATGTCAGGATTACTGGGACTTTGCTTGCCAGCCCTGTTGTGTTTTGACTGCACAGAAAAAATGGGGCATAGAAAATTCTTTCTCTGGGAATTGCAAAGTAGGAACTTTCTGAGCACTTTTTTTCTAAATTACTCAGACACAGTATTCCCACTTATGCCAATCCATTTCAAAGTAATGTCTACACTTACTCTGGATACACGCTCAAGCAACTAGCTTATTTTGCTCTTGTGAAACTCACTATGCTTTTTAGCCTCCCATATGTACATAACATAGTAGTTATGTAGTGAGTAGTACCATCGGTCCTAGCAATCACTAGGGAATTTTGCACCGTGAATATGTTGCTCTGCACTGCTGCACCCTTACTGATGCTTGTGTGAGAAACCACCTGCTCTTAAACTTGTGAAAAATATTGGTAAAGAACACAAGCCTAGAAACAGGTTGTTGTTGTTGTTGTTGTTTTAATTCAAAGTTGGTGTGTACCTGAATGCTTGACTTAGAGGGCATTGACAGAGGTCATCACAAAAAAGTGACTTTGAAGAGATAAAGTTAGAGTAATGCCACTGAATAGGCTTATTTGTCTGGATCTCACTTGAACATAAACAGCACCATCTGTTGCTCTCCGTGCTGTCAATCACAGTGGCTTTTTCTCTGCCCAGATCATGATTAGGAGAAATGAACCATATGCAACAGAAATTAAATGAGGAGGAAAATGTTTATTTTTCAAGGAGGGCATAGACTGGAATAATTTAATCTGATCCATTGGATGTGTAGGGCTGAATCACAGCTGCTTTTTCATTTTACAAAAACAATGCCCAATCGTTGAGGCTTTTTTAAAAAATCTGGTAAAAGCAGTGCTGATTTTGCATTTCTCCATCAGTCTTGCAGTGTAGGAATGGCCCTCATAAAATTATAACCACTAGGGATGGAAAATACTTTCTAGGTTTAGTCCAATCCCTAAATGTCAGCTTGAGTATATTTTTCAGGGTGCATCTTATCCAAGCAGCACCACCTGTTATTGTTTGATTGGTTCAGACGCTGCATTTCTCCAGACTGCTTTCCCGACACTTGCTCCCAGAAGGGTTAGATGACACCGTGCTGAAAGCCCTGCTACCAGCTGCAAGCTGTCTCACAGTAGGGCTCTCATGTTGCTGTGGCTGAACCCTGATAGCAATGGTGGAAAATTTATCTCCGTTTTCCTCAGTTGCAGTGTGAGTCAACATGAAATAGCGTCTGGGCTAAGCAGCAGACATGGGCAAACCATGGCAGAAATCTGAACAGAGAGCTCTTGGGCTGTTATACTTGTGCCGTTCATCACTCCACAGTTCCTCCTCGGCAGTGGAGATCCTTGTCCACAGCTTAGGAGGCAAGTGCTGCTGTTTGTCTAGGTTTTGCAGCTCTCTCTTAGGTGTGAGAACTTCCTCTGGGGCATCCGGATGGTGCTGATGGCTGGAGCCAAGGCAAGCTGGGCAAGCTCTGCACGCTCATACCCAAACTTGGGAGAGAGGACCTTTTATTTCAACTGGTCTGCTGTAAAGAGGGTTTTACAGTGTAAGTTATTCAGAAAAAACATTTGGCAGTTATAATCTTCAGTTTTTATTTATATTTGCCTGGCAAGGAATGTGCTTTTTTGCAAGCAGAGGAGTAATTTTATTGCTAATGGTATTGCTCTCCACATGTCTGCAGGGCAGGGCAGATCAGCAACGCTCGGAAGGTGGCCCAGGGCAAAAGTGCTGATTCAGTCTTGTGCTCCAGTACACAGCCTTAGTGCTTAGTGTGACACAAATGACCACGGGGCCTCCAGGTCCACGTCGCAGATCGGAGGATCTGCACCCCTCTGCTGTAGGCCTTGCCTATTGCCTTGCACAGGCTGAGTGCCAATAATTTCCTTTGTCTGAATTTTGAAAATGAGGTGAGGAAAACAACTTACTCACTCTGAGTGATCGAAGGAGGGTGCTGAAAGAGTCAGAAGAGTCTAGCAGCTGCTGTTCTCCTTTACTTCAAAGTTGTGTTCAGAAAATTGGACGTTGGCGTTATGGTCAAGATACCTTAAAGGGTGCCTGATGGAAAACATGACTTCTTCCCCTTTTCCTTCCTCTTTCTCCACACTCAGTGGTTTGGTTTCTTTACATAAAATATCAAATTAAAACTGACATTTGTTTCACATTGAGTCCCAGTTTTTACTTCAAGTTTTAAACTGTGAAGAAAAAGAAAAAAAAAATAGGTTTGCTTTTTGCTTTTTTGGTATGGTTTCTCTTGTCATCCCACTGAAAAAGTGACAAGATATTTTAAAAGAGAGGAAAAGTGGAGAATTTAAAAAGCAGAAACAGAGTAATCTAAAGAACACCGTGAAACTAAGTTTTAGTTTCTTTGTTCTTCAGCTGTTTTTCAGAACTACACTAGGTTGCTTAATTTGCACTTTTCGTGCTGAGATTTTTGTCAAAAATCAAAGCTATTTTACAAAAGGTTTCAACATAAATTACATTACAGACTTTGGTGGAAAAGTATTTGTCAAAACCATTTGAGGATTTCTTCCTGTGCAGACAGAACATTTGGGGGCTGTCTGAAATTGACAATAACCGTTCTAAATGTCCATACCACTTGATGAGCACAGGCTAGCACAAGAAGTTGAAGGTGGATGCATTTCCTAGCCACTTGCATTAAACTAGGTGGTGAAAGTTGAGGAATTTATCAACCCCTCTGACTCTGCCCTTATCAGACCTCTTGGCACAGGAATTACATTTTGCAGCAAAGACGATGCAGATGGGGCTTCCCCTCATTTGCACTGGCCACTGCAGCACACAGGGAACAGGCACAGCTGAGTAACACCCTCCTAACTTTTACCCATCTAGACCAGGGAAGCAACTGCTGCTGGAGGAAGAAATAGTAAATGCAAAGTTAGGTATCACTGCACTCCAGTCAGAAGTGCATTGTATAGGAGCACTGGTGCTTCCTCTGTGAGACCTGGGAAACTGCAGAAAATAAATATATACACCAGTGCTTGACTTTTGTCTGTTCTGGTTTCTATGGTCAGATAAAAAAAAGGGAATAGCTCAAAGAAAGACAAAAATGTTACAAAGAAATACTCCAGTCTCCAGTGGTGTGGCCTCAGCTCTCCAGTATGGGAGGCTACAGCTGAAGATGATCTGCTGTGGCAGGAAACATCTCCTGAAGAAGTTCACGTGAGACTGACCCGCAGAAGGGGGAACCAGGCCAGGAGAGAGCACGGGAAGCTTCATGCAGGGGTCCTGGGTGCAACAGGGTAGTGTTGAAAACAGAATAATTTCTCAGCAGCAAGGGCACCAAAGTTGAATCTTACATGCTAAACAAAGCAGAGATCACATCAATACTGGGGAGAGCAATTCTGAGTGCGTATGCTGGCAAAAACACCGAGGTAATATCGTATACCGAGGTTGTAGAAGGTTGCAAAAACCTGAGTGCAACACTCCCGTTACACAGGCACCTTTCGGCTTTGGGCCTCGGGTACCACATGACACTTGCATAATCCATACCCATGCATAACTTGCCACATTATTTTAACTAAGTGCAGTAACAGCTGAACTTTACCTTGTTTTGCTCTGAACACGGAAACCTGAAGAGCAGCAGTAGGCTGGCTTCAACAACTCTACCCTGCTTCAACATAGCCAAGGCTTTCTGGCAAGCATGGCACACCTCAGGGACCTGCCACCATGTATTCAGGATCTTCTGAGCCCAGGGTGAGGAACAGGAGAAGAGTAGTCTGAGGGAAGCTTCCAACCTTGTCTCTCTGGTTTCTTTCTTTGGACGTTGTTTGCATTTTGACTGGTGATACTCATGCCAGCCTTCTCTCCACCATTCTCCTTCCACTTTCCCTGTCCTGTGGGAAATGTTGGTTAGATCCCACAGAAGAAATCTCTTTTTCAAAATAACCCTGAAAGCAAAGAAACAAGGGTAGATGGTGAGTTGTTTAGTTGCTTGTAGCTGTCATGACACTTACCAGCACAGTCTGCATGTTTCCAAGCCTTTTTGTCTACAATATGAGCCAACACCCCTTACCCTCCAGTCACTCAGCACTATTCACCTCTACAGCAGTATAAATGCCAGCAAGGGAAACCATAACCTGGCTACAAGGAGTCCCACAGAGACCAACCACAGCTGCAGGTTAACCTGATCCAATGTTGTTCCTCTTGCCAGCAAGGGCAGCTCCAATTGTCCTGCCCAAGTACTACGATCTCAAGCTCCAGCATATTCTCTGAAGCACTTGTATCTCTGAAAATATCTAGGATGGTTGCTGATGGAGAGACACTTCTCATGCTAGCCCAAGCACAGTCCTTTTCAGTACTTAAATTTGGATGCATGCACTTCACCATGTATATCCAGTGCTAACATATTCTTTATGTCCTGAAAAGAAATACAAATATTATTCTACAAAGAGACAGAAATATATTCTTGAGTTTGATGTCCAAGTATTTCTTGTATTGTGGAGTCCAAGCCACTGGCTACTTGTTTCTTACACATATGTCCAATGTCCTGGCGTGATGAGACCTACGGTTTGATATCAAAGTCAAAGGCCTTCATGCAAACAAACAAACAAAAAAGGAATAATACTCAAACTGATGGCACTGCAGTGCCTGAAGTAGTATAGGAAGGATCTGAGAGCAAAATTTGGCTGAAAGGGGAGCTGTCTGCAAGTTCACATCTGCTATATTTTTGGTCCTTTGACTTCATATCCTTTTTACGCTACAACAGTCTTTGATCCACATTCCTGAGGGGAAGATTAATTGTTAACAAGAACTGTTCTTCCCCTCACATGGCTCTGTGATGACAGAAAGGCACCTCACCTGCAGGTTTCACACACAATCACAGCATAAAATCAGCATCGAAAGGGTTTGATTAAATAGTCTTGAGAAGTTTTCATAGTCTTGAAGAGTGGCGGAAAACATCTCTCTCCCTGGAGCAGCCTGGGTGCTGCAAGGAACCACTGTGGCTACACCTATTGTGCAGGTTCAAACCAACCTTCAGCCCCCTGAAGACCCATTTCTACCAGCCATCAACACAGTAACTCTCGACAGCTGTCTCAACAGCAGAGACAAGTTCAGAAGGAACTACAAGCCCACAGAGCAGCTCTGTGAAAGCGGGTGCTAAACGTCTCAGTGCCATGGTCAAGAAATACAAAGTACAACATAGAAGACAGTGGTGCTACCCTCATAGTGAAATACAGACAGAGACTGGGATTCACATGACAGACTGGCTGAGAGCAGCACCAATGTGTACCCTATATATCTGTATGGACAAATGGTTTAGGCTTATACATGCAGCCCAGCTTTTTAGATGAAGTTGTTACCTCTAAGCTCATCTCTGAGCCTCTGCTTTGAGAAAATAGTCCCTCACAGCTGTGAAGAGAAGCTGGAAAACATAAGCTCAATGCAAGCAAGAACAGATGTGCCTTCTTGATAGGGCTGCACTAATAACTCTGGGATACAACTAACAGATTGACGTTGCCACAGATGCACCCGCCTGAATACAGAATGGGGCAGTGAGCTTGCATAGCTGTAAACATTGTCATTTTTGTTACTAATTCTCATTGTTACTAATTGCAAGCCTAAGTGCTGTTACCTCCTGAACACGAGTCCCACTGAACCTGCTGCTGCTGACCTTCAAAGAGCTCAGAGGCTAAGTTTTTCTTTTAAAAACCTGCGAAGTTCATTTCTTCACTGAAAGCCTCTCCTACACATCCTTCCCTTCTCCTCC
>VZTL01035424.1:7521-52383 GCA_013400535.1 Scopus umbretta | reverse complement strand
GGCCCTCAGGTCCCCGCCAGACATCTTCCTTTGCCCAGGCTCAGCTGCAATGGCTGCTTCAATGGGCATCAGCACGTATGCCCTCTCTGCTCTACAGCGGTTACTTGGGCGCCGCCTCTCACCCCCTGGGACATGCAAGCTAATCTGAAAGAGAGAGGAATCCTGAAAGGTGAAAAGCATTTCTCCCATATTTTTTTCCTTCTCTGCAGTGGATGGAGTGGACTCTGCTGCTGTTTCTGCTTGCATTGAAGAAGTGGGGGTCTTCCTTGCCTCCTCCAGCCCCCAGTCTGGGAAAACCACAGGGATGTCCCATGTTGCTGAAACCATTGCTGTAGCTGAGGGTGACACCAGTGCTCAGCCTGGGACCTGCCATGCTGTCATTCACTTCTGCAGCATAAGTAAAACCAGAACAACTATTCTGCATGGCTGAGCCATGTGTTTTTAAAGGTTTCTGGGGAAGGAGAGGAACGCTGGGACTGAGTTTGCATGGGAAGAATGAGTTTTGGGGGAAAAGGACACAGGACTGGCTTAGTCAGAGCTTTACATGGGCTGGATAAGTGAAACCTACTCCTGGACTATCAGTTAAATAATTAGTATAGTACATAAAATGAAGTATAATTTATACAAGGATTATAGGTCTGTTATGAAAAGAACTGTGATGGAACACAAGGTTTTTCTTGCTTCAATTAAAACATCCTCTTTGAAAATTCAACAGGAATTTGACTGACCTCAGCATTGCTTACCCATGTGCCATGAAGAGTATAGAAAAATAAATAGGCTTTTCTTTGTGAAATGAAAATATGCTTCTCCAGCACTGCACATGCACACAATGAGGGGTGAATGGCTCAGCAGCCGGTATGACCTGCTGTTCCCAAAAAGTTGTGTGGAATTATGGAGGCACATGGTCAGAAATGCTGATGTGCAGGAGAATAAACAAGGAAACAGGAGGAAAAGCGGGGGGGGGGGTCACTGGGGAAGGAGCTGTTTCAGAGGGGCTCACGTAGCAGAGGAGACTGTTGGGTAAGTAAGTATGCAGACAATTTCCAAATGCAGGATATTCATTTGATAAATCACAACAGATTCCCTGGAGTCATGCCAGCCTCTGTATAAATACTTGCATTTCATATGAGATGAGAAATGCACGCAAGGACTGGGGAGGTTATAGCTGCTACTTTGAAACGTGGTGCCAATGGGGAATTTGGAGCCATCGGTTAAGAGCACTTTTCTGGATATTCCAGTTGGCACTTGGAACAGGCTTGTGTTGTGAAAATATTGTAAAATAATGTGCTGTTCATACACAATAATGTTGAATAATACTTGTCTGTGTTTCTCCCTTGGTATGGCAAAGGCTCTAAGAAATAATGACTCCCTAGGTCAGAGATGTGTAGATAAAACATACAACTATTGTATTATCAATAATCAGTTATGTTAATTTAGAAACCTTTTCCTGTAGTCAGTTTGCGCATCACAAGATGCAGTGTTCAGGACAAGGGTCATTTCAAAATGGCAAGAATGCAGCACAAGCTTAATTGTGAATGAAGGCTATAAAAGAGCTTTTGTGCCCTGGAATGTTGATATTTTAAAATTTGTTCATAGAGATCTACTAAATGTACTGACGGTGAATCATGAGGCCTCCCTAATTAGGAGAGATGGAGCCAAGACTGGATATTTGCATATGTGTTGAAAATAATAGTAGCAAATCCATGCAAGTATAGGGCACATGATGTCCTTCATACAAGTTAATTTCTAGCAGAAGACATCATTTTTCACACCATAGGCCCAGTTTACACACTGTGCATGTAGGTATCTTACCTCCTCGGTTATTAACCCATGGATTAATCGCGGGATAAATATCATGTAAGTGTTAGTGTTGGGTAGGCCATAAGGGTTGCCAGGCTGGGGCGTGATGTGGATTTCTGGTGGAAGAAGATGCTGTGGTCCATGAAAACATCTGAAACACTGCATGTGGTGGGGCAAATGGGTAAAGCAGACACCACACACAAAAGAAGGGCCAAGCAGGCCACCTTCAGCCAAATCCCATGGAACAGTTAGCATTCATTCCAACTTTGAGCACTGGTGGGGTCAGTGGGGGTGAAGCAGACATCCCAGGGCTTTTGGGGAGCACCATCTGGGCAGCCAGGGATCAGAATGAGCGGCATGGGTGACTTATTGCTGCAAGTGCACGGGGGAGGTTCACAAGAACCTCAGCCAACAAGTCCTGCCATTGCCCAGCATGAGACAGTGTCCTGAAGACATCTGGAGAAGAGCCTTACCTGGGGCTTGGTGTAAACCGAGGAAAACCACCTGTGACTCTCTCATGTAACAGCAACATGTCCACCAATGCTGCCCATCCTCTGGCAAGTATTTGAAGCTGCTCAGCCAGATATTGCTGAAGTTAGGCAGGTTTGGAGAGAAAGGCAATGACCTATGGTCATGGACCCCCCCCCATTTTGATTTTCAGGCTGAGCAGAGATCACCCCCAGGGGATGAAGTTACACTGTGACAGACATGAACGGGCTGGTGTCATGCTGTTACTTTGGAGGTGATGGGAGTGCACACACTGACTGCTGCTATCCGTACTGTATATATCAATCCTGCGTATTTGGGGCCAGATGTTTCCCATATCCTCTCACCTCCATGGAGATTCCTCCTGGGAAACAGGCATTTATTTCTCCTTCTTCTTGGATCTGTCACATTACTGCCTGCAATTACAATGATCAGTGATACCTGGGTCCTTGTACCCATTAGGAGGAGAAACCCCACTATGACTCAGCTATCTCTCCAGTGTACTACAATTTATTAACGCATAACATGCCCTCAGTCCCATGGCCCTGCAAACAGCTGGAACAAGCAGATGGAGAAGCAACTTTGTTTGTCTCAACTGTGGCCCTTTTGTTTCAACCTGGACTGTGCTTCAGCTCCCCCTGGCAAGGGCAGCACTTGCTCATGTCATCTCTCTGAGTGTGCCAGCATGACCACATGCTCAAACAGCTATTCCTCAAGTGTCTTGATTCAAGACAGGCATGAACAAAAATAAGAAAATGTCTGAACTTCCTCTGAATTTTGACATGTCTGAAATTGCAGATAGGATCTCAGTTTCACATATGTGTTGTATCTTTAGCTGCCAGATTCCTGGATACGACCATCTTTGAATTTCGAATTGTCTTAAAGCATGAACCAGACTGGATTGCTGTGGCATGCAGTCCTGACAGACAGGGAGCTAAATGTGGAAAAAGGCCTAAAGGATACAGGATGGCCCTTGGGCACGTAGCAGAGGGTAAATGCAGCTGGGGACACAGTAAGAGGTGGGAAGGGGAGAACTGGAGTCATAGGAAAACAAGTTGAAGGGCATGAAGAGAACAGGGCAGAGATGGGAATGGGGGACACACATGGAAGAGAATGGTGCCACCAGCAGAACATGACAGGGTGTCCCCACATCGGCCCTGCCACAAGGTAGGAAGCAGAGGGGTCACAGGCATCCCAGAAATAGAAGCAGATGTGAGAGTGACTCTCAGTGAGACTGGACGGTGAAAAGAAAGGAGTCGTAAGAGCAGGTGATGGACTTGACCCACATGCAGGCGCACACGTGGCCCATTGTCTCTCAGGCATTTTCAGCAGCTGAGGAGGAGCTTGAATATACAAGCTTAGAAGGGATCTAGCCACATCTGTGAAATACAATGTTCTGTGCTACAGTGAGCATCATCTGAGGACTCTCAGCAAGAGCATTCCCATTTCTCAGCTTTTAAATGTTTTAGGTTGCTCCAAACGTTGCACTCGGTCAAGGACACTCATGGAAGATGCAGGACCTGTAGCTCTGAGGTGCAGATCCCATATTAACTAGATTTTTTTTCTCAGAGTTTTCCACCAGGATTTGGAGAATCCTGAATTAAATACGATGGTTGCATGAATTTGCTCATCTTCATTTTCTTCTTAGAAAAATGGAGAAGGGGAACTGCAGCATGTTCTAAGGGGTTCAGCATACCACCAGCAACCACTCAAACAGTGTGCACTGGGAGGTGGGGTCTGGCTGTAGTCTTTCTTCTCTTTCCTCCCTTTACTTTCTCCCCACAGTTCAGTCATGCATCCTGACACCACGAGCAAAGCTGTGCATGTGGAATATAACCCCCAACAGCCTCTGCTTAGCTGCCGCTGTTGGGGGAGCACAGCCATTTCAAAGTACACGGCTTCCCCCTGGCTTTCCACTCCTTCAGACTGAGGAATTGCTGGGATTTCNAGTGTATGCCCTTCTGTTTATGCCCCCCCCCTTACAAGGGAGATAGCCCCTTTTTTTTTTTTTTTTTTCTTTTTTTTTTTTTTTTCTTTTTCTTTTCCTTTTCCTTTTTTCCTATTTGCTTTTATTTTCCCTCTTTTTCTTTCTCTTTTCCTTTCTTTCCCTTTTCTTCTGCTTTTCCCTCATTTTTCTTTTTCTTTTACCCCCTCCTCCTAATGACCTAATCTGGCAATTCCATATTTGTTGATCATTTGTTTAGAGACATAATGGAGATGATAAGGCTGTCTCAGGAAGGAGAAGGCGGGAGACAGCATGCAGAGCAACACCAGGTACTTGGCAGAGGGCTCTGGGAGGCTGCGGTGCCCACTCAGCAGGGAAGGATGGAAGGCCTCTGTTTAGCCAGGTCGGCTGCCTGGAGCTGGAAGAAGGCAGGCCTGTAGTGCCTCAGCCTTTCGAATGTTCCGTGAAAAAGCTGGGAGGTGCTTTTTCAGGTCCCCAAGGCAATGATTTCTAATGATGAGAAGTTTGGGTTGACAGCAGGAAGGATGGCTGCTGGTCGCCCTGAGAGCTCACACAGCCAGGCAGGGCAGGCAGCCAAGCTCTGCTGAAGGGGAAAGTTGTGAAATGGTTGGTGGACCCAAAGGGGCAGAAGTTACACTCTCAGAGGAGAGCACAGGGCTTCTCTGGCCAGGCTGAACAGCCTTGCAGCTAAAGGAAGGTCGCTCCCTCACGCTACCAGATGGTCTGGAGCGTCCCCGGTCAGTGTGGTCCTCAGAGCAGAGCCAGCTGTTTCCCAGACATTAACACTCCTCTTCATCCACCACTGCTGATCTGCAAAAAGAGATTTTTTTGCCCAGGACTATGACAGCAATATGAGGAGAATTGCATGCACTTTGATGACCTTTTATATGCACATTCATAGCTGATATAATACAAATTGTTTCTTTCTAATCAGAAGTCCCTGTTTATAAATGTACTTTCTGTTCACAGGTCTCAAATAATTTTATAAGCTACGGCAGTATGGCATTGCAGTCATTGTTATTTGACAAGTGGATAAATCAAATAGAAAAAAGAGAATCGATTTACCCACTGGTAAAAAACTGTGCTGTAAGTCCCCGACCATCTTCCACTTCCAGTCCTGGGATGGCATTTCTTATTTTCTCTAAAACAAATTTTGAAGGAAACACAAGAATGTCTCAAATAGAATTTGTAGCAATTTTATACATAGGATAACATTACACCAGCAGTGACATAAATTTAAAAGCATAATGTACCAGAGAAAAATAACTGCTCAGAACAGCATGATAGCTGGATTTCATGCTGTTTGCTATAATCATCTTGTATAATGTGGCATACGTATTTCAGAATGCAAACTCTCCAACTTACTTAAGTTTTGAACTGGGAATACAATCCACATGACAAAGACTGGGAAACAAATTTTGAGAGATGCAGCTTCATCTGTATCTGCACATCTGTCCTGAGGAAAGGCAGGAGGAGGAGGTAAATATAATTCAGAAATAAAGGCAACATGGACAGCGAAATAGAGAGGACACAAAAATTAACTTTTCCTAAAAGCCCTTATTTCATCAAATAGAAAAAATCTGGGGTTAGATTTCCAGTACTAATATATTTATCTTGGAAGTGTCCTGTAAAAATGTATTTTTAACACAACTGAAGGAAATTTACAAAGATGTAGACAAAAATATCAGGTATATGCTCTCCTGGGAACCTCTGGCAGTGAAACAACACAACAGTCATAGTGGTTCAACAGCTCAGCAAAAGCTCACGGTGTGAGCTTATGCATTGAATTTGTACCCAAGGGATGAACATACATGATCAGGGAGGTAATTTTAATCCTGTACATATAGCCTTGATGAATCCAACTCTGGAACCAGGCAAACTGTTCTGCTGGCAATGATTTTAAAGATTTCAAAAAATTTGGAGAAGGTAAGAGTAATGAAATTATTCAAAATGCCTTTAAGAATTTCTTCCTTCATCTCTTTATCAAAATGTAAATTGAGAGGCCATTTGAATATGGTAGTTAAATAAATTCATGGGGAGAAAACACCAAGAAACACATTGCAAGAACTTGTGGCTAGAACCTAAAACCAGGTGAATTCAGAAATTAGAAAAGCTGTGCAAGTAGTGCATTGCCCAGTCCTTGATATGCTTGGCAGGTGTCCTGCAGGAAGATATGTTTGTTTATGCTTGATGGAGGAGAAACAGGTTGGTGTGGAATGGGCTAAGATGCATGGCAGATCCAATTAAAAGCTATGCTTGTTCTGTCCAGCACAAGACAGCAATGAGGCAGCTGTTCTAGGTGAGGTGTGTAGGCTCCTTCTGTANTACTAGGAAGAAAATTAATTCTAGTGCAGCTGAAACCAGGGCAAAGTTTATCTTGGACATCAGTTCCATGAGGGCATGAGTTGTCTTTCTCTGTTGTTTGGATTGGAAGATGAGACAGCTTCTTGTAGACATTTTACCTTCAGACTAAGTTCCATGAGGTGAGTCACAGCTCTGCCTGATGGTCCCTTTCGATCTGACGTGACCAGGCAGGAGTGGCTGCTACCATCTGCTGTCCTGCTGTCCTTTCTCTGGCTTCACTCAGCTCCCAACCACTCATTGCTCTAACCCAAGATCTAGGCTATCTGTTGTGTATGGGAAGAGCAGTCATTTCTGGCTGTATTTATATAAACATTGCTCAGTAAGAACAGATTTGTTTCTTCAAACCCTGCCTTTTTCCTGCAATTCAGCTATTCACAGCTCCTCATGTCCCCCCGCTGTCACTTACACTTCTGCTTGGGGCTTTTCCTTTACAGTTGCCCAAGCCTTACACAGCTAACTCTTCTTGCTCATGTCTTCTCACACATACAGTATAGACCCTAACGTAGGTGCTGCCTCTTGGCTGTTTTACAGACTGAGTGCATTCATGTTGGTGCGGGCTGCCATCACAGGGCTCCACACTGCTGGTGTCGGCAGGGGCAACCCCACAGCGTCCTGGTAGAAGATGCCAAAGGCCCAGTGAGTCCAGCGCCCTCTGCTATGTCGTATTTCCAGCAATATTCTCAAGCAGAAGGAAAAGGCATAGAAAACGGGGCTCAGGGAGCTTCTTCCGGGCAGTGCCACAAGACAGTGCTCCATCTCCACCTAGTGATGCTTGGGAGTGGGGAGGCCAGTGCCAGAGCTCCGGTTGGACTATGCTTGGCGTTTGAGTGTCACTCATGCCTTACAGTCAAGCCCTGGGAGGGCTGCTCACACCTCTGGGGACCTCTGCCCTCTCCACAGCTTCCCTCAGCAGCTTCTTAACCCTGTGAAGGGAAGACCTCAGCCATCAATGCCACAGGAAGGACAAGCAGGCCCAATTAATTGTACAGGTCAGATTGAAAAAAAGCATTTTCATCCTCAGGCCAAGCCACATATGTACCACACAAAGGAATATGTAGAGACATGAACCCAGTCCCTGCATCCATGCCCAGACAGGATTTTCCCTCCTCCAGCACATGGTGGGAAGCCCAATTCCATATCTGACCAGTGGTTCCTGTCTCTGTCTGCAGGACACAGCTCTGGCTCAGGCTAAATACATTATTCATCATTATGGGAAGCCATCCTATGGAAAAGCTGCAGTCTCTCAGGCAGCCCCATCTAGCAGAGGCCACGTTAGAGCTCACGCCATCCTGCTGCTGCCAAAGAAGAGTGGTCCTCTATCTCTGGACACAACCATCCACATGGGCAGTTTGCAAAGCAAGAAAGCAGGAGCTTGCCAAATGGTCTCATGTCCCAGGGAAGTGTAACTGGTCTCCTTAGTGTAAGCATTTGGCCCTGCTTCATGCTCTGCTTGGAAAATGCCTTGGATTACCTTCCTTGAGCAAGAGACGTCCCAAACCTGCTCTCTCTAGATAGCCTCATGTGGCAGGGGATAAATACAGTGTCTTCGGTCATGTGATGAGGGGACACTTTGGTCACACATCCTGGCATAAGGGGTGAGCTTGTGTCCTCCTGGGCTCCTCTGAACAGGCCCTGCAGTGCCCTGGGACTCAGCCAGTTACCTGCAACAGAGCTGGGCAGTGGCACCGCAGCAACAGCTCCATCTGCAAACGCTGGTGGATCACACAGAGCACAGAGGAGATGGGACAGGATCTACCATCCAGCAAAGGCAGGAAAGGACACAGGGCACAGCCGTTTCCAGCAAGATGCTGCAGGAGGCACCAACCTTGCTTGAGCTTGCATGAAGAGTAGAGCCCGCTAGATGGCAATCACAGGTCTAGGATGGCCAAGATCCTTGCAACTCTCCTCTGGTTTAGCTCTCTGGAAAAGAAAATAAAACATATTCTAGTGCCTGTATCATGAGCACAATGGTATTTAGCGCTCCTCATATTTGCTCTGAGATGCTTAGGGATAATCATCCAACAAATGTGAAGTTGCATTGCTGTATGATTTATGCTACTCGAATTGGAATTGCTGTGCTTGTTCTTTTTTTGAATGGTCTGCATCATAGATGCTTCACCGGGGTGCAGTGGTATGCATTGCCTTGAGTTAATCAAACAAGTCACCATGGCTGAAAGGAAGGAGAAGGCTCCTTCTCTGCCACATCCCACCTTCTCCAAAAGCCGTGACCACCCTCGCTTACCAGACATGACTTGTCCTGAGCCTGTGCCACCCCTGATAGCAGTCTGCCAGGCTGGGGGCTGGGGTGGCCCCATGAAGGGCCCAACGAGCACCAGAACAAACACAAGGGAGAGGGCAAGACATGTCTGGGAGCAGATATGTGAGTGCGGGGGGTAGGGTCAATCTTACTCTTCTTTGTGGGAAATGTTAGCCGTTACCTGTAACTTTACCTTTAGAGACTTTTTGCTTAGGAATCTGCTTTTCTTTGAAGAGTACATGTGGGTTTCAGCTGGTTACATTCATAGAATCATTAAAAATAATTATTTTGGGAAGGACACCCAGGTGGAGGTCACCCAGTTCAACACCCTGCTCCAAGCAGATGAGATCAGGTTGCTCAGGCACTTTTCCGGCCAAGCGTTGAAGATCTCCAAGTATGAAGATTCCCTACATCTCTGGCCCCTGCTTCAAGATTTGTTCACCCACATAATGAAAAAGTTTCTCCGGTTATCTAATCTCCAGCTTGTGTCTGTTGCCTCTTGTCCTACCACCACACACCTTTGAGGTGAGTTGCCTGGCTTAGTCATACCCTCCCATTAGATAACTCTAGACAGCAATAACATTCCCTTCACTTTCCAAAAAACCCACTCCCAGAGGAATATTACACCTACAGAGTTTTGCTATCAAAAATGACCGCATTTTGTTTAAAATTGTATTTTTCTAATAAAAGACACTTTGCAAAGCACTGGGCAGTTACATACGTAAACCAACCGACACATGGGTCCTGGAGCAAAGCTTTTTATGTTGTGTCATAAAAATCAGTGCCTGTGGTTCCCTCCATGCGGTTCACTACGCCTGTTCAAGGAAGTGCGGTTTGCAACACTGGCGGTTGACACCCACGTTTGCATTATGTGTCTGACTGCCAGACACACTAAAACTTTAATGACTTTGGCTGGGGTGAGGGCTCTGACTCACTAACGAGCTTATGACAAGTATGGGAGAGGTGACCTGACTGCCTGCCCCTTCTCTCCATCCCACTCTTTTTTGGAGGTTCCCACCCCAGCTGTAGGCACAGCTAAATGTCTCCTTACACAGTCCTGAACTGTCAGAAACTATAACCTAGAATGTTGAGGTAAACTAGCACCAATTATGGTTCTCTTTCATGCACTAGGGCTGTAATTTGTAATTTCCAAACTGCTTCTATCATTGATTGTCTAGAACTTGGTGGAGATGGAAAGCTTCATTTCCAAACTCAGGGAGCTCTGATAATCAGACAGCTGAATCGTATGGGCTATATTGTGCTCACAGATGATCTGAGCTACAAGGAAAAGGAGAGATTATCTCTGCACTCACAGGCAATGAATCAAAAAAAAGACATCATTAAAGATGTAAAGCTGAGTGGGGAAGCAACGCAAGTTCAAAGTCACATGAACTCACTGGCCTTGTTCAATCTAAGCTACCTGGGAGGTGGAAAACTCTGCATGACTTTGAATTAACCTTGACAGCATAATATTCTTTCAAAAAACAGAACACAGGAAGAACACTATCATCCTAAAAGCCACTGTTGTTGTCAAGTACCACATTTAGTGACTCAAAAATTCAAGTCTCTATATACAAGTAGAGAAGATCTAAAGAAATAGCAGTCTAACTTTTAAACCCTGTATTCCTGATTAATACAAAACTCCCATTGAAATGTAAAGGTTTGACTGACCATAACTTGTGCTTAAATATTTCCACAGCCAGTTTGCAAAATAAATATTCTCCAAACCAGGAAAGGGACACAAAAGTCTCCCTTGACTCCGATGATTTTTTTATAATGCGTATGATGACATCATGGTTCCAGGCACTAACCCTTGTGCTCGCTATCACATGCTGGATGAATGCTACACTGTCTCACCACCCCTTCGCAATCCCTTTGATCCAGGCAGACACGCCAGCTGCAGCACTGCTGACATATGTCTGGAGGAAGAAAATTCTGTTCTGTGGAAGATTTAAAGGTTTTCCTGGTTGATTCATTTGAAGCTGGAACAAACCTTCTGAATGTATTTTATGAAGAGAATCCTTGTCTCAAGCCTATGAAGATTTCATTTTGACAAAATGGGAGGGTTTGTATTTTGTATTGCATTATATAACATGCAGTTGAAAAATGTTTGACTATTCACAAACTTCAAAGTGAAAGCAATTTAGTATATGAACTAGAAACATATGTTGAAACAGGACTTTTTCTTCTGTCTTGTGAATTGAAACCTCAGCAAATTCAATTCCACTTCTCAGAACATTGCAAATTCCACAGATGGGCCTATCCTTGCAGCCTATTCTACCGCTGCTTGTTTCACCACTTCCACTGTTGGTGCCTACACTAGTTTCAGAGCTGCTTTACATCAATACTGGAGTTACAGGAGTCCTATCACAGTATTTTTATATGTGGGAACACATTTTGGGGATGTTATTTTGACCACAGCTGTGCAAATCTCCTTGAAAAGGCAACCTAGCACAAGTCTGCTCGGGACACTGGCCAGCTTTGCCTGGCATGCAGTGAAACACAAACGGAGGTTTTTCTCAGCTCTGATAATCACAGCCAGACCTGGCGCTGCTTAATTTAACAGCAAGGCTCAGAGGCCAAGATTTTCTGTTAGCAGAATCACATGGGAATTGTAAAATGCTCAGAATGTCTGAAAATCAGGCAGCTTATTCAGATGGCTGAACAGCAGGCTTGGGGACACAACTTTAGGCAGATAGTTTCAAAAGTTTTGGCTGTACCAGCTGTAGGAAGGAACGTGATGAACATTGTTCCTTTATGTTGTGTAGAGATGCAGGTAATCAAATAACTGAGTCATATTGCTGTGTTAAGAAATCTTGCCTATAATCTAGTGGATACTATATGGTCCCCCTTTCCTTTAGGTATTCATAACTTTATTATGCAAAAGTCAGTCTTTACTGGCGAATGGAAAAGAGATCAGGTTTATCCTCATAATTGTCTTTTGTTTAGAAATGGGGAAAACATTTTCTCTGCTATATTTTTGCCTAGCAGAAACTAGAAGAGGTATTATGGAAATGCACTGCCATGGGAGAACTGGTGCTAAGACAGACCAGGACAGAGTCTCAGGGGAGACACAGGGAAGCGGATGCAGACATAAGCAGCAAGAGTGCCCTCCTTTGGCCACCTCAAAGGTAGGTCCCAGAAAAGTTTGTCACCTGCCTAGGTCTTCCACAACCTTTCCTCAGGACCCATTTGAACTGTGCTGGCAGCCCACTTCCAGCTGCCCCCTTTCCTCAGTCCCCCAGATGTGCAACCATGTGGCCACAGGCATGAGTCCCTTCTCTTCTGATCACCTGTCAGTTTGCTGATTTGACACACAGTCCTGTGACCCAGACTGGATGTGATGGATGCATGTCCAGCTGTCCACGGGGACATGCAACCGTTGCTGGTCATAGAGGAAGGTACTCCTTCTCTGGAGCACATCTGTTGAGATGCTGCAGGAGAGAACATGGCACACATCTCTCAAACACCTGCAGTGGCTATATGGTCCATCGTAGCTCAGAGGCTGGCTGCTGTGCCTTCTGAATCCCTCATTTTCATTTGATCCCCATTTACTTCATGGAGGAAACACTGGTGTCCTGGGAGCAACAAGCACAGAAAAGCTCACAGTCAGTTATTTTCCCTCAAAAAAAGGGTGGCCACGTCCTTGGCCTAGCAAAAACTGTCCCTGGTTCATGCTACCCACTGACCCTGCTGTTGTCCTTGAGAGTGTGAGACTTGAGCTCATGATTAAACAGCAAGGAAAGGCTGTGCAAGCCCCTGTCCTGGCTTTTGTAGTTGGCACAGGCAGATGTGTCCTGGATGCACAGTCCCCCTGCATGAGGTCCACTCCTGCCCTAAGGCAAGCTACAAATTGGCCAGGTGCTGCTTGCAGTGGCCCTCTGTACCCTTCACCATGGTGAATGGATGCTCTTGGATCACTGCGAGCTGCTTTTACTACAGATTTCTTCTTCTCTGCCAGACACATTTTCCCTTAAATGATATCTAGGTCTCCACCTTAGCAATACTCACCCACCACTTCAACAGATGTCAAATGCCTGTTCAAGCACTAAAACAACAATGTCCTTGCAGAGTTCTCATTTACCTGTTAGCAAGTAGATTGAAATTACTGGTTATGTGCCTATCACTGCCATGCAAAGGCCAAGGAGCTTTAACTCTTCACTTGTGGCTAACAAAGGCTGGCAGCAAGCCCTCTGCACTCTCTCCCCTCTGTCATACGAAATTGCTGCAGCCCTTTGAGCTTGATGAGCAGTATTGCCAATTAATTACAGCACAACTGTGAGCCCAGCAGGCATCTACAGGGAGAACACAGCTACTGAGGAGAAGGGGGAGTGAGGTGGTGCCACTGCGCTCTGGGCCCCGTTCAGTAGAAAGACCCTGGTAGAGGACACAGATGGGGTTTTGCTCTCTCGTGGACACCGAATCATTCCCACATCCAGGTGCAGGTCCAAAGGCCCCCAACCCCTGTGAAGGGCAGATGCCTCCAAGAATAAGTGCCTGGAGACATCTTCAAGCAGCACATTTAAGAGGGTTTCTTTGATAAAGGACAAGTACCATCACGGTGGAGCATCCCACCTGCCCTGCTGCAAATGGATTTTCCAAGTCCACAGCAAGATCCAGAGCTGCTCAAGGCATCAACTCTTTTTTCCAGCAGAACAGTATAATTTAATTTTCTCTGGAGGAAAAAGATAGCTTTGCACTGGCAGAGAAGTTGAACCTTGAAATATTTGCCTTAAAACCCGGAAGGTGGAATTCAGGTGTTTTCTAAATAGAAGGTTATCAAACTGTAAATGCTACCATCATCACGAAGAGAGAGTTATTTTGTAGGAGTCATATCACAGGAGATACAGTTCAGCTGAGAAACCTGAGTTCAGAAAAGTACAGAGGTATAAAGAAACCCAATTGCACCTTTTCCCAGAAAAGTCAAATGCAATGTCCAAACTAAATAATTTCAGTGTATGAATTAAAGAGAAATTTAAAAAAACACTTCCACCCCTCAAAAAAAAAAAAATGCACGCAGTGAAACCCCACATTTTTCAGTGATAAAAGTTTAAATAAAACAATTCAAGTAGTTTTATCAAATTATTTTGTTTCAAATAATACTAAGAAGTAAAAACTAGTTAAGACAGCATGAAAAGCCACACCACCCCCAGCAGACACGTTCCCAACAGAGAACAAAACAGTCTGTGGACTCTGGGTGGTTCGGCTTTCCTAGCACAACCTAATCGATAGCCTTGCATGCCAACCTTGCCAATAGCCCTGCTCAGCGGCAAACAGATGACACAGACACTGAATTCTCAGAGGGAAGGAGTGACCTCTGACTGCACAAGACCAATCAGCGTGGACCCCTTCCTCCACGGCACATCTGGGGCTTCCGGCAGTGAACTCTGAACTTATCTGTAGGAATGTGGTATTTGTCCCAGCTAAAACCATTTCAGTCCAAACAGGAGCACCTAAATTTCACCATGATCCCTGCTACCCAAATTAGTCTGCTACATAAGGTTTTCAAAGCTATGGAAGGGGAAGGCCCCCTTGGTAAAGTGCTATTAGGACATGTACTCACAGTTCGTTCACTCTATTTTGGAGAAGGAATATATTTTTTGGGAGCTCTGGCAGGTTACAGTCCTGCCATGCGCCAGCAGTGCCGTACTGATGCAAAAATGTAAATACCACATTGACATGTAATAAATAAGATGCAGAAAGTAATAATTCACCTCAAATTGGCACTAGTAAAGCTTCATCTACAGAACATGAGTCTGTTTTGTGGAAATGTTCTTCAGAAAAGATGTAGACGAAGAGGAGTAAGGATGACAGCAAGAATGAGCAGCTGCCTAGAAACCACTATCTTTCCAGAAAAATTGAAATAATGGAGCAAGTGTCCTTGGGAAGCTGAGGAGGTTTCTAAGAATAGGTTAGAGAACATCTGTCGGAAATGGTTAAATTATATTTGATCTTATCTTGTAACAGGGGAAGGGCCTAGCTGGCCCTTCAACATCCCTTCCAGAGCTATTTTTATGTTTCCATGACAACTCTTTTGCAGATACACTTTTTCATTGTATCAAGGCACTGGGGTACTCTAAGGTGACTCATGCAAGCAGTTTTTGGGAGTTGACACTTAACACCCACATGCGAATTGCTAATAACAGTTTCTCCTAGATTGATTCTGGTATTAATTATTTGAGGACACTTTCATATAAATCTGTCATGAAATCATTTTCTACATATTTGCATCCTCTTATTGAAATTCAGCCAAGGATGGGATGACAGCAGTGAGATCACACCCAGTTTTGGTAGGACAGAGAGGGAAGAATAACATTTCCTGTAGTCACTACTAAAGGAAGTTCTTTTAAGCAAGATTTTCCAGCTGAAATTTGCCCAGGTATCCCAGAGCTCACATCATCGCTCTTTTAGAAGCAATAACAGAACAAATGGCCAGAGAGAATTTGAATCTGCATTGCCTGGCAGAGATGGGACTGCACAGCTGCAGCCTGAGAAGGGATCTGAGGAAGGACTAGACATAGTGCAGAACCAGTGCAGAAGATGCCGCCAGTTTGGACACACGGGAAGGGAAGCCAAAGAAGAAGCTGCAAACCGCAAGGGCACAAAACAGCCAGAACTGATAAAGAAATAGTCAATAAGCAAATATTCTTGGCCAAGGAGTAAGTTCTTATAAGAGGTTTCCACAACAGCACTAGCATAGAAGATGTAAACAGCTATCGAGTGACAGCAAGCTGGCAGTACAAGAGCAGAGGGTGAGGTCAGATATAGCAGGTGAGATGGGGGAAATTCACTTTGCCTTTTAGAGACAAGCTTAGATTTTCCTCCCTAACTGGTATTCTACACCCTCCTTATGTAACTGTAGGAAAATGTTAGCTAAACAGACTCTGGACTGCTACCCTGAGTGATCTCTTAACTGGCCTGGCGGGCAGCTTGGCAATTGCCTAGGATTCAAAAGCCCTGATGGATGGAAAACTCTGAAACAGAAGCTCTTGCCACGTAGCACATTGGCATCCTGTGGAAAAGACCTTGGCCTAGGACCAGGTAGTCTGAGTAACAAAATTAATGCCTAGGACAAGCTAGCGTGGATAATTTTTAATTGTAATTTACACACTGCTTAAACAATTTTAGTCAGTGATAGAAATACAAGAATAATAAGACCACACAAGCACCTAAGTAGACATAAAGACAGCAATTACAAAGTGGGGCTACACACCTGTTAAAAAAACGACTTGCCTCTCTCTCCCTCCCTCCAAACTATTTTTCTTTCATTTTTGCCTTTTGCTGCACACCACCCCACCTCAGTTTCACATGACATTCCCTTAGGCCAATCCAGGCCACATGCCCACAGCGGGGATCTGCTGGTCCCCCAAAATATATCCAATGTCCCTTCACAGACCTCACCTGGAGGTGCATCCAGCCAGCCACAGTGAAAACTGGACCACCCAGGGCCAAGCAAAGTATCTTATCCCACGGCCACTCCTACTGAACCAGGAGGCACTAGGAACATAATGAGGAGCTGGGCCAGACTCACATCTCACTTGGACTAGTATTTAAGTTGAGAATATATTGGTGTGCAGCTGCAGTGAGTGAGGTCAAAGTGAGCATTCATGCACAACAGGGATACAGAGCAGAGGCAGCTCTAGGTCAAAGTCATAGGAAAGGCGCTGTGATGCTTAATTGCATTTATAGTTACTCTATACGTTATATCATACATTATGTTCTTCCTGTTCCTGCAGTCAGCCAGCAATCCAGGACTAAGTTGCTGAGGCAACAGCCTTTAGTTCCTCCACCTGTCCCCTGTTGCTTGTGGGGGCCTCTCCATTACTGTGGGAGCATGGAGGGCATAGGCTGGGACAGCTGGCATTGCTGCACTCAGTCAACCTATTTAACTGCTAAAAAACTCCTCTGTCATCCAATGAAGATATAGAAGGTGAAAATGCAATAGGTTAAAAGGAACTGCTGGGTCCTTCCTAGCAGTGTGTGGAAATGAGATGAAGATGCATCACTTTTATTTTTACTATCGTGCAGTCCTTTCACCACATGGGACAACATCCAGGCAGCAGAAAGGGTTCTTCGACTGTGCTTCTCAGTATTACCAAGAGTGGGTGATTCTAGCTGTAACTCTAGCTACTTCAGATTAGGTATCTCTGGTCTAAGGGATTTGTTTTGATTCCTTCTCTAGTCAACAGATAAAGGCAGCTGCAAAGGGGTGATTCACCCCACCCTAAAATAGATGGAATGAGTCATCCCCAGACAGGCTTATCTCCTTCCACTGATTATAGAGAGAGACCAGACAAATAGCTTAGGTGACATGCCATGGCTTTTAGATGGATAAAATTAAATGAGTGGTATCCCACTCTGTAATTACAAAGGTCTCTAGGTTTCCTGGCCCAATGGTTTTGCTAAGAGATAGAAGTTTTTCCATCTGTCACTTGTGATAAAATGCTGTCAGTTGTTCTTGTATATTTGGAAAAGCGTAGTTGAAACAGACATCTTAGCTCTCAGCACAATTAGCAGAAATTCCAGAGGAGGATAAATAGGGCTCTAGGCAGCCGGACCTGAAGAAAATCCAGGCTAACTTGTGTGTGCTCCATAGTCACTTAACAGAATTGGGAGTGTTTATTATTAGAAAAACGCATTTTGTGGTCCCCCAGCACCACTTGCTGTCGAAGTTAAACAAACACACCATGAGACACTTTCTGCAGACACTGACTAAGGAACCTAACTGAAATGCTGGAAAATGAGATGATGCCTAAAACCAGGCCACCTTCTGCAGGCATTTTGCATAGAGTCTGCACCCTAGCCACACTCTCCTCTCCCTCTCTTCTCCCTCTCCTCCTGTAAATAGTGCACATGTCAAGAAATCTCTAACCTCCTGATGGAGAAGAGGAGAAAGGTTTGCCACAGCAGAGGGAAATGTAGCCATGTATCTTCTTAAAGCTTCAACATGTTTTACAGAATAACAAATAATAGCCCATTGCAGAGCTCAGGGCAAAGCTGCTAAAAACAAGTGAAGTCAGTTTTGCTGGATAAGGTATGGAGCAGGGTGGTTACAAGGGCAAAATGTCACATCCCAGAAGAGCAGGGGCGGTGGGATGGAGGGGAATAGCAGAGCTCCTGGGCTGAGGCAGAGAGCAGAACGATGTCTTTGCACTGCCAAGCATGTTTCCTGCAGCATCAGTATTTACTTTGGTTGCATTTTCCATGTCACAGATGCCAAGGCGGCAGTGCTGTGGAAGGATAAAGTCTACGGACAGTGGCAGTTTCTCTGGAGCCTGTGATGGAAATTGAAACATCCATCTGTAAGCAAAAGGTCTGTGATATTGCTGCAAGGGACACAGTGTGGGTTTAGACTTAGACCCCAAGAAACAAGGGTGAGCTGCTTGCTGCTTGGGAGTGTCTGGAGCACAAACTAAAGCAAAGCTACTTCAGCACAGCTGTATTAAAACTGGGGAGATCATAGAGCTAAAATCTCTAACAGCTGCCAGGGCCAGACCATTTCTGGAACAGCTGTAGTGATTTAAGGTGTTACCTCCTGTGATGACGGAGGTCTCCATCACTCCTGAGAAAAGGAAGAGTTAAATAACAGCATCCCACGGTCTTAGAGCTCCCTGACTTGAGCGACTTAGACCACCTGGTAGGTAGCTACAAAAGGGAGAAATCCACTGACCACTTGCAGCAATAAGGAGTTAAAATCCTTGCTTCCCCTTTCTTTAGACAAATAAATCTTTCTGTTGTTGCCTTGAAGGAAAAGCAGGCTGAGGTATGTGGATGTCTGGGAGAGATTCAGGCCACCCTTGTGGTGGGGGGAGAGACCAGTGTGGTGAAGCTGCTGCGGGCCACCTCCCACCCCATGCTTCTTGCTGGAGTTTGGCAGTGGCCATTCAGCTGCCTGCTCCTGAAATGGCCACGCTGGGATGCGGTGTCTCTCAGCAGCCAACATCTTAGGGAGATGGGCTTGTCCACAACAGGTTATTCTGTATTTACCTTTCCATCCCTGGAGTCTGTGGCTTGCTGAGAAAATAGGTCACTGAAAAATCTCATGGAATGGGAATACAGGACCCATGAAAAAAATCAGCAGAATAATGAAATAAGTGAGCTAATAGCTCTTGGATCTCCATTTCCAGCAGTGCTGGGTGTGCCTTCCTATTTATCTTTGACAGTGGCTTTCTCACACCATAAGGACAAATGGCACAGACTTTGCTGCTCCACCTGGAGGCACCAAGAAGCTGGGCAGAGTCACACCCCATGGAGCTGCTCACAGGGGACTGTGCTTTCTGTCGAGAGGTCCCCATCTGAACAGTCTCCTCATATATCTCCCACCAAGACTTCAAGAGGCAAAGCAACAGAAAAACACTCTGTGCTAACACTTCCACGCAGAGAGTTGTTTCGGAAACTGTTGTCCCTGCCAAGCGTAAAAAAAAAAAAAAAGCATTTTACCTAAAGGAAATTACTCCTGCCAGACAATGAGCTATCAGACCCCTTCGAGAAGGAATTTGTACTTTGAAGCAACACTGTGCCCCAAGGAACAACATTACAGAGCAGGAGGCACCGGCCTTGGAGGAAGTGGAAAGGTTTGCGTGGCTTTTGCGCGCCTGGTGAGGCTCGTTTTAATGGACACACAAAGTTTCCATGGATGGGCTCAATGGCAATGCAACAATATGCATGAAAAGAGGCATGGGAGAATGTATTGAAAGGCTTAATGTTTTTGGAGGTAATTTGGTTTCTCCTAAGATGAAACAGGGGTAGTTAAATAAGTTACAGGCACAAGCAGGAGTCCCACATACAGAACAATATAGAATGGAGCAGTAATTGCAATTCTAAATGCAGTGAAACCCAGAAATATCAAAATGATGCTGATACCAGCTTTATGCACCACATACTGTGGCATTATATGGCCTGACACAGCCAGTTTCTGCATTGTCTCATTGCACTGCTGCTACCTCAGAGCTAGAGTCATGCCTGACCACTGTGGTTGCTGGGCTGGCAGCACTCATCCCTCTTCCCTGCAAAAAGCTATAGCGGAGCTGGGCTGCCTGCATGCTATGGAGCCTCAGAGTGGGTTTATGCCCTGTTTTCAAGAAGGATGTAGAAAAAAAGCCATCTTACATGGTAAGCTGTTCTGTGGAGTGATAGTCCCAGTGATATGTCTTCATTTCCTAGGTAAATGAAATCACAAGGGGAGCAGAAGGCTTGTGACTGCCCAAGAGGCACAGATGCACAGCCAGCCCTGACCCTCACTGACTCTTTGTCCAAGACTAAGGGTATCATGCTACGAGGTGAATCATAGCGTTGGTTTCCCTTGTTTTTATGAAAGACGCATGTGGTATTGCCCATGGCTGTTACATGATCTGCTTCCTCTTTAAAATGTTCTTCCAAGAACAACATCCTTTCCCTATTATCTTCTCTTTTCTCTCCTCTCCTCTTCTTCCTAATCCCTTCTCCACAGACCAGTCATTCATCACTGCTTTCTCAGACTAAATGCCCCATCAAAACCTCCTCCACCAGAGGGGGAGAAGAAGGGCTGCAAGCGTCTTGCATACCAGTCCTCAAGGCTTCTCACTGCCTTGCACAGACCAGCCACAGCTGCCCACTCCAGAACTCTCCGTAGTCCCTCCTCCCTTGAAACACATATCTTGGGGTATTAGGTGGGCAACAGAGTGACTTGCAAATGCCAAGAAAGCTTAATGTGGCCTGCTTGAAGACCAGGGACGGATCTTGTTCTCTTCTCTGCCTGTTGCTTACCCGGGCTTGCCACACACTCCGCAGCTTGTACCTTTTTAATTGAAACAACCACCTCACAACCTCTTATTTGTTTTTAGTTTTGCAGGACTGCAGTTACCAGCAGGATGCTGTGAATAAACTAATGTAATTTTTACTGGAGGTCAGGTACGTGGCCTACTAAGTTTGACAAATTTGATCATATGCATCTAACTCAAGCACTTTACTACAGGTTTTTATATAGGTGTTTTCAAGCAGCTGAAGGCAGAGGGGCCAGGGGAGTCTCATCTACCTGAGCTTCAAGTCAGCCTCAGGGTAGAGTAGTTTGTCAAGGAAAAGAGGGCAGGGAGAGGAGGGAAACCAGACTGCATGCAGTCTAGTCCTGCTGTGGTTTTGGTCTCTTAGGATTAATTAACTTCATTGAGAGCAGCCAGAAAACAGCTGTAATGTACACTGAAGCTGCAAGCAGTGTTCCTCATGCTGTGCATGAGGAACAAGGAGTTGCCACTACTTCTTGGTAGTCATGTGCCTGGAACCAGTTGCCGTTGCTCACAGCTAATGTCTAGAGTGTGCCTTCACTCATGTCCCTCTGAACAACTCCTACCAGTGGCTAAGAAATGTCCTCAGGCAGGGTGTGGAGGAAAAAAGCCAAAGACTCTTGCTTAAACCAGTTCTGTGCTTGCATTTGCTTCAGAGGAGTCACCCCAGCCAACCTGCACAAACCAGAGAACAAAGTTTTAGACCCTTGGGACTGGATTACAGTTCCGGGGGAGTTGGTGACTAATCCCCCAGGAATGGCTGCAGTGGGAGATTCCTGCTGCACAGTCCTGCTGCCTCACAGCTCGCCCCAATGGTGTGCTGAACAAGGCTCTGAGGGACAGCTGAGGAGCTCCACAATGAGGACACTTCTATGTATTGCCCAGTAACTGTGCAAATATCACTGCTTCTCACACTGGTCCTTTCCATCCATCCTTTCCAGCCAGAGCACCTTGCCTATGGCTGAACAGATTAGTATCACTGAGGTGCTGGGTGAAGAGTAGTCAGAGAAACGACAGGGAAAATTTGAAATTTCCTCTCCAAGAGAGTTCTAACTCTCTCTGTCCTAGCGAAGAAGCAGCTATCAGGAGCTGCACACTTTCGATGATGGAGAGAGCGGAGACCCTGAACTGACCTGCTTTAATGTATGAGGAAAGAGCAGAAAAGTAGGAAGACAAAACTTGCTTCATACCATCTTTGATACCCTTCATACCTGAGGACCTGAACTCGTCTAGAACTGGGGATTTAAAGCTTACATTTCACCTCTTGAGGGAGAGTCAGGCTAAAACACCTATCTGCTTTAGCCTTCCTTCTAAGTCAGTGTTGGAAATCAGAGTCTGCATGTTGGAAAGCCCCTTGTGCTCCAGCAGTGACAGCAAAGGCTGGAAAACTTCCCCATTGCTGGAAATCCCCTGGCAGCTCCAGCAGCCCCAGACTGGGGAGGTGAGCTAGAAATGACCAGTGTTACACTCCTGAAAAGCCCAACCAGGCTGTGGAGCTGGGCAAGGGCTGCAGAGAGCATCGCAGTCAGCGGGACAGAGCCACATGTGCTGCAAAAGAAGGGGACCGGGAGCTGTGGGATGGTGAAAGACTGTAGGAGAGGGTGGTGGAGCAGAGGCTGGGCTTTTTCAGCAGGGAATAATCCAGGAAAATGGGGATGACTAAAGGGATTTTTTCCTTCCTCCCCCCAACCTCCCATGTGGGACAGGAGTTACCAGAGGTCAGCTGAGACTGGGGGGACCAGCATCTGCTTCCTCTGCCTTTTCACTTTGTTTATATACATATATTACTGTCTGGAAGAAATGTCTTCTGCATTCCAGACAGGGATAATGAAATCCATTCAGGGAAGGGGTAACCCGGACGGCGGGTAAGGCAGCACAGACAGCCCAAGCCAAGACCTTGGCTGTGCACAGGCAACAGCCCAGCGGTTCCACACTGTTGCCATACATGTTTCCATGCAGGAATTGGCTTCCTTCAGCCTCCTCCCCCTTCCTCCCACTGCCCCTTCCCTTCTCCTCCATCCGGTTCCCAAGGGAACCAAAGTGCACTTAGGAAGATGCAACTCATCATCCTGGGACTCACTCAGAATATTCCAAATCCCTTTCTCATTAGGATTTTTCACATCAAATCAGTTTGATAGACGTTTTGACCTCTGCATACCACTGATAAACTCTGAAGGCTGCTCCCCTCCTCCCTTTACCCTTACTGTAAATATCTTGCAGATGCTCTGCTCATTTTTCTTCTATTATAGCCAGCTGGCAACTTTGTTGGCATGCCAAAGAATTCCAGCCCTCATAGCAAAGCAACCTTTTAGTCTTTAACTCTGGACGTTTTCTCACCAATATGCCAATCAGTTGATATTTTTAAGATTTCAATTTAATTTTGCCATTAGACCAGTGGACAGAAAGTGTAATCTAGAATAAGCATTCTCAGAAAACACTGTCTATCAGAATGAGAATATTGAACAGATGCAGCTGAGAAACATTGTGGAAAAGGCCAAGTGAATTTCACAGAAGGTTTGTGCCTTCATACAAAATACAGCAATTTGTATGGATAGAAATTTCTATTATATTCCTTAGGTGGGGCTAAAAGTTCACCTGGAAGGATCTCATTCAGTATTGAATTTTCATTTGTTGGGTATATCCCAGACATTTTCAACTTTGTTTCTATATCATAATATATTATTAAATGCTAAAAGCCTTTCCATAGAAGAAGCAGCGAAGCAGCTAGCAAGATCTGCTAGGTAGTACTGATGTAGGCATCAGCACACAGAAACTGAGTTAAGTCCATGAGGCTGACATCCAAGGAATGCACACAAAATCACAGGAAAAATGTGCTGGACACAGTTGATTTGGAGCCCCTGTGGTGCTGTGTACTGTGTGAGGAAGAGAGCCGGAGAGAAAGGAATTCTGTTTTGTCCTTGTCAGTGGTGAGAAGAACAGCCAAAGCACAGGGAAGGGTGGTTTGAAACTGGTTCAGTATAACCGGTCTTTAATGGAGCTCATTAGTTTGGCCTCTGGGACACAAAAACGTAGTCACACAGCTTCCAGGCAGCCCTGAGCACAGGCAAGGTGAGACGGTTTCCACTCACCATACACCTCACAGGCAGAAGCCCAGAGCAACAGGCTTGTCTGAAGGAAGCCAGGTTAAGCCTGTGGTTTTTGAGCACTCCCAGCACTCATTCCCCGCCCATCACCACTCCCATGTTATTCCTGTGCAGCAACCTGAGGAGCACTGAAGCAGACTGCAATGCTTTTTTCTCCTTCTCCACATGCACTTTTAGTATAGAGGAGTTCATTGACTCGCTCCAACATGTAACATCACATGTGGCGCCATAAACAGTTGTTTTAGCATGAGTAACAGGGAGGCGTGAGGATGACACAATCAGGAGCGTGGGTAGGAACTGGTTAGGCAGGTGTAGCTGTTGGGAGAAGCATCTACAAAGTTTGGGTCAGGAATGAAGAGGCTGATCTGCAGGTAAGATGGGGAAAGACAGAAGGGGTAATAATGTGAAGATCAGCCCAATATAGTAGTGAGGACAAAGACAGGAATCCACAGAACAAAAGTGGAAAATCATGGAGGTCTTAGGAGCTTCAGGAAAGGATGGAGCAGTGAAACTGAGGGAGAACAGCATTTTGAGGAGTATGTCTGGTGAGTGGAGTGGAAGGAGCAGAAGCCGGATTGATGGAATGTCAGACAGTTCCAGAAGAGACAAACTTGAAATGAAGTTATGGTTTCTGCTTCTGAGGCGGAAGTGATTGATCACCGTTACTTTTATCCAGCCTACCATGTGAAAGGTTGTTTGCTGTCACAGAATGATACAAGCTTTTTCAAGGACCAGACGTGGAAGACACAGTTAAATACATTGAGCAGTTGTGCCTAACTCACTTGAATGGATGCATGGATAAAAAATCCAACACTGGCTCAAAATCTTTATGGATGCTCAAGTGAAAACTGCTTGCACCCCTGCTCCCTGCACACACAATATTTCCACCTTCCCGTTTCCCCTCCAAATCCCCTCTTTTCCTTTGACTTGCAGTCTGGATAAAGAGGCAACCACAGCCAACCAGAAGACCAAGAGATAGGAGAAATCTGACTGACCAGCTGCCTACTGACTCTTGGCAAGTGAGAAGGTTAAACAATGGATTCACAGGCCATGTGTGCAGTCAGACTGAAACACAGCTGAGTTGCTCTCTTCCCCTAGCTCAGCACCACCTCTGAACCACAGCCCAATTCATCAGCTCCTGACAACCAAAACACTATCTCTGAATGCACCTGGGATTAATCCGAGCCCTGCCGCAGTGTCAGCATACAGCCACCCTGCCTGTGCCTGCTAGCATCATCCCTAACCCTTTGCAGTCCCTCGAGTTTAGTCCCATCCCAGCCTAATCAGCGTGATCAGACTTTCCCCTTCCTTTCACAACTAGTGTCAAATCCAATCAAGGTCTGAATTTCCAGGGTCCACCATTACCCACCTTTGCTCATTAGGCTTTCCAGACCCTAATGCAGAGATGCCTTCCCCCCAAGTCTAATCACACAGTTCCTGCTTTAGTCCTTTCCTATTTTCTCCTTCCAGACCCAGAGCTAGTCAGCTCAACCAGCTTGAACCTGAGTCCTTTGCAGTGACCTCTTCACCTGTGACACAGGGAAGTCCTGCAGCTCACAGCAAGCTGGGACAGAGGCTGCTTCGTCAACGCACCCAGTAGCCTGACCTGCCTTAATGGGTGTGAGATCTCCAGTAGCAAACCAAAATCATTAAACAAAAGTGTTTTACAGTGAATACATAGCAGAGTGCAAACACAGTGGAGCTGAGGAGGACTTTCCCATGTATATTATGCTGCCTAGAGAAGGAGGAGTTGGAGAAAAATGTAAGACAGTGGCCTTTCTAACCGGAAAGGACCGGAAAGGACAGGCAGGATGGGAGCCAGGATCCCTGCAGTTGAATATCACAGTCCTGATTAAGCCATAGAGCTTTTCCGTGGGCATGAAAGGGCCACTATAGCTAGGGAGCTTTAAGTGGGGGGACAAAGGGCAAACCTGGGTCTCATCAGATCATCTTGTTGCTGAGGCAGGGGATGCCAGGCACGAATGCCCCAGCACCTGCAGTACAGAGCAGACCAGAGGAATTACAGGAAAGGGGTGGGCCAGTGAAGCAGTGAAGGAGACTTTCTTTTTTGTTTACTTACCGTAACCTTGTTTACAGCCTTGTAACACACAGCCAGATCCTGTTTCTTCCTGAGTAAACTCTTACTCTGTCTTTATCCTTACATTCCTCTGCAGCTGGAGGTGGTCCAAGTAGGACTCTCAGATTCAGTGGCTTTTTTTTTTGCTTGCAATAACTGATGTAAATAAAGTGCTGTGTACCACCCCTGTCTGGGGCGTTTGCACTGTGACATCTGTTTAGCTTCGTAAAATGCAAGGACCCTCCTTGACTCTTTAAAGCTAAGTGAAATGGGAAGTAGACGTCATTGCAAACGAGTTAGAGAAAACCATGACTGTATATACACAGACATAGTTAGTCAGAGGCCTCATACAATGGGAGCTGGTCCTTATCAGTCCACGGGCACACAACCAGGTAGTCTGCCAAGTTGCTAGGACATAGACACACAACTGCAGTACCTGCAAAAGTTGGTTTGTAATTACACGATTACATGAAATTGCAGCTGTAGTTACTGAAAACCTCACTAGTAAATGTGAGTTTCAGTTTGACACAGATCTAGAATATGTGTATAAAAAAGCCAACAGCTTCCTAACCTGCATGCATGTGTAAATCAGGCTCTCAGGCCATGTATTTGAGTCTGTAATACAGGTTTTACTATAGACAGCTTTAAACTTTTGACACTTTACTCCACTATGTTGCGCCCAACAGAGTTATTTCATTCCCCAAAGGAGCTTTGTGTGGAGAAAAAGTGAGATGAATCACTTTGGTGAATGAGGATTTGCATCTTTCTTCAATTCCCATGTCTCTTATCCCACCAGATCCCCAGAAGCCAGTGATGGCTTTAACCTGTACTGGCCAGCAATGACCCCCATAAAGACATTGAGGTAGTTGTGGACTGCTGATGCAGCTACTATCCAGATGTGCCTATTTCTCCCCAGTAAGGCAAAGTGTAACATAAGTCCTGTGAAAGTTATTCTGCTGTCATTTAGACAACACTCTTCAGAAAGAAACCTGTATCTCTTCTAAATCTCTGTAACTTATGAAGGGGAAAAAGAAAAAGGAAGCATAAAGCAAACATACATTTAAATGACCTGGATATGGGCCTCACCAGAAAAATCTAAAATGCTTCTATGGTCACAAGAACCATTTTCACTCCATCTTTCTGGACTTCATAACACACCACCAAAAGCACTTGACATTGGGAAAGTAAGATCTCTTAATGGAAATATTATAGACCTGTAATTTGCTTAGGCAGCAGTTTCTGTAAAAAGATTTCTTACTATTCTAAGGAAATGAAAAACGTATGTTTTGTGTTCATATAAGAAGCACAGCCATTAACAGAGAAAGACCAGTAAACAGCAAGAGTGACAGCAAAAGTCTTGGTGCAGTGCTATTTTAAGGACAGCTGCAAGCAAGTATAGACTGCTCTGCTGAAGGACTGTAACAGACTTCCATGGACAAGATGTTTAGCTTGAAATGTAATGGACAGTATAATCAATATTAAGTAAGAACTGAAACTGGTTTAACTTTAAGATGGACTTTGCTTTGGGCTTGAGTTCTGCTGCCATTTACACCAGGGTAATTTCCTTGTCATCAGAGCTGTAATTCAGAAGGCTCAAATCAGAATAAAATTTGTCTTTGGCCAGGCTTAATTGTTACAATGCCATTAGACCAGCAAGCTCTGCAGAGGGCCATTACCTTCACCTTACCCAGCTTGACAGATGCTGTTGTGGGCTAAAGGAACATTTTGCCCAAAAAGGGAGATGGCTTGTTTTTTCCAGGACACCCTCTGGATTAGAAGCCAAAGGCTCAGGATACACCTACTTGTGGTGCCAAAATGTGGGCACAGCTACATGCTTATAGGATTTACTTAGTACATATTTAAGTGTAAAACCTCAGTGGACATCTCTGAGTGAATGATACAGATTGTACTGCTGGCAAAGTTGTAAAGCAGAAGCATGGAATTGTACACATTGGATTAGATTTCCAAATACTTTCAAGTGTGCCAGATGAGTTAATATATATAGAATCACCATTCTTCTGTTATTAAATATTAGTTAGTTATGTGTGAAACAATGAATTCCAAGTAAGTCCTGGCCACCATTAAACAGTTCTATGGAGGAGAAGGAATTTAAACAGCAGTAAGTGATTTGAGGTATAAATCTCTCTAAAATAACCATATGTCCAAATGTTTCAAGCACCCACATAAAAAAAATCAAGATCCTGAATTCTATCTCATATCCAACAGCCCAAAATGGAGTCACGCAAAGTCACTATTTTGTAATGCCAAACTTAGTTTCAGCTCTGTGCACGCTCAGGCTGTGTTGTCTAGACCTGAAACTGAATCCCTTTGCAGTTTTAGCATGTCCAGATCAAGGGTGTAGATCTGGTCTTTTTTATAAAAAGTGGCCCAGCTGAAATGCTTTGAAAATAACTGAAACATGCCCGAGGTCAGAGTGTTGGTGAGAATCCAGGTTCCTGCTTCTGGCTCGTCTCTAATTTAAACCCTCTATTTGATGAATTTACTCAGAATAACAAAGGCTGAAAGCTAAATGGGCCTGTGGTCATGCCTGGAAAGCAAAAAAGGTTTGGTTTTTTTTACCGTGAAGAATTTATATTCATCATACTAGGAATTTAGACTGACTTCTATCATTTTTAAGTACTACTGTGTCAAGGAAATGGAACGAGCCAAGAATTGTACTGTATCTCTAATAAAGGATATCTGACAAGCGAAAATCAGCTTAAGCAGGCATTATCTAACTGTAATATTCTCAGTTAATAGTGAGTACACTCAGGTTAGACAGATAATGATTTTAAACACCAACTCACTTGCACACCCACACAGCCCTAAGCAGTGTTTTGGCACACCTTCTGGCATCTCTGTAGTCCTGCCAGGGCTGCACTGCCGATGAGCTTCCCAGCTCACAAATGCATGGTGCCTGACTGAAGCAATGCAGGACCAGCTGACCTGCCATGTGAACTTTTCACGGTTGTTTCTGTGATGTCTGGATCCCGTGGTATGTGAAAGTTTCCTGTTTCACCAGTGTACCATGACTTGCATTTTGGGCAGAGAAACATGTAAACATAATTAGATGACTGGCAGCTAAAATTCCCTTCAAAAATGCAGTCAAGCTCTGTGGCTTTCATTTCTATTTTATTTGGGATGGATTAATCTGATATTGCTCGAGACTAACTTGCCTATTGCCTTAAGAATTTGGGAGTTTTCCAGTGCACCATTTATGGGTTGTGTGTGCCTGTCTGGTCAGAGTAAAGGTGAAGAAAAATGGTATGATTTTCACAAGTCAAGCACTCTTGATTGTAAGCGATCAGAAGATGCTGTATGTCATTTAGCTTCTTTCTAGTTTTCCTCCCAAGTATCAAGATATGTAGCTTTTAAATACCCACTGGAAGCAGAATCCAGGTTTTCGTTACTCAAAAAACATGTGTATTCCCCAGCTGAGGGTGATGGGCTGAAAACAGTTATTCTGCTCCCACAGCAGCCTCCTCCTCTATCAGTGCTGCTGTTATCTGTGGTGAGGCTGGACAGAATCAATGTAAGGCCAGTACATTATTGATCACCTTCTGGGTAGGCATGACAAAGACGCAGAGCCTCAGGGGCTGTAGGAAAAGGAAAAAGGGACTGACAAAGGGCAAGATCTGTAGCTGAAGGTCAGCAATTCCCTCCTGAATTAGACAGACACATAAATACCTGATTTTGCTAGAAACTACAGACAGGGAACTCCCTTTTCACTGACCTCCCCAATGGCTGGGTAGGAGATGCAGACTTCTGGTGTCACTGCCTTTTACATTTCTTGTAATATGAGGACACTGGAACTTGTAAGGACTCTAAAAGCAGACTCCACGGCAGGTCTCTGGAACCAAATCAGGATTTACTGTGCTGCCTGTGATGGGGGAGGAGTATCACAGGCAGACCGATTTCAATGCATCAGGAATTTCTATCTATGGAGCCTGTGATTACATTGAATGGACAGAGAAGCTTTCCTAAATTACTTTTCCAGAACATCCAGGAAGGACTTTTAAAAATTAATATGCACAATGAGGATATACTAATTTATCTTCAGTCTCTTGCAAAGCACTCATAGGTGAGCTCTAGAAGCCAGCCTGTGAGAACTGTTTGACAGCTGGTGCCAAGGATGTGCATCGACACCCACGAAACCCAAAAGAATGACCTCCCCTTATTTTTTCTGCTTTTGCTGCTTGATACTTTCTCTTTTTATGGCACTATGTTCAATAGAAATGCCATGTACACTGTTTTACTTAATCTTTAAAAGCCATTTACTCCTTTCCATTTGCCAGTTCTGCACACATATTATTTCTGCAACCCCTTTGTCTTAACACCAACTATAGGTAATAGATCAGCTCCAGCTTGCTAGTTTATGTGGGAACCTGTGTAGTTACTGAAATGGCCAAGGTTATTTGCTCAAGCAATTATTAACCACCAAGAAACACTTATTGGTGAAAAAGCACTAAAATCTTCTGATCTCATTAAGTATACATTGCAGCGGTATGTTTAAAAAAAACAAACCAACCAACCAACAAACAAAAACAAGGCAGAAACTAGTTGCTGTGAAAAATCTGTAATGAATGAGGCTGCATCAGCCGCAGACTTCCATCCAAGAGATGGAGGTGTCCCTTACAGTCTAACTTCTGGGAGAACCTCATGCATTCACTTTGCATCCACACTGGATATAAGGATCAGCAGGGAAAAACAGCAATGGGCACTAACCACACCTTGAAAACAACTCCCTCTGGGATCCTGCAACAAAGGATGTTTGCATTAGTAAACTAACCACAGCTGAAGCACAGACCTGAGCACTGGAGCATCTTTTGTTTTGCTTCAGTGTTTGCATTGCTTCAGCCTGTGTTAACAAAGGTCTATGGCAGACTGTGCTCACCCTTACGCTGGTGTCAGCACGGAGCAGCTACCACTCCCAACGGGCAGCTTGGCCATGCTTGGCCATGAGCTGTTTCCGGCGCAGCTCGCAGATATGCATGCAGTGACTATAGGGTGCTCTGTGAAGTCACAGGCAGCCCAAGGAAATGGAAGAAAGTGAAGAATGTGCATAAATGGTAGGAATGTGTGGTTATGTGGATCTGACTAACATTTTTTCTGTAGCTGTATTATTATTTTAAGAAGAATATGTCTCACACGAGGGAATGAGAGAAATCAGAGGAGGAAAAGGAGGAAATTGGACAGTGTGTAAGAAAAATAGACAAAGAAGGGATAAGGAGCCACAAGAAAAGCCATGAAACATGATTATGAAGAAGAAGAAGAAAAAATTTTAAAGGGACCATTTGGAAAACAACCAAAAAAAAGAAATAATAAATGCTGAATCTGTTTTCAGTGCACACTTATGAACTGAGTTGTCATTTATATTCAGAAGAGTATTATTTGGTCTTTCACACCCAGAAAACAATCTCACACACCCACCTTATAATATATTCTTAATGTTAGCTGGGTACAGTTATACTCATAAACAGGCTGCAACAAATTTCAGTTCATGTATGCACATAAAAGAAAAATATTTGCTGTAAATTTTCTGATTTTGTTGACCTGTTTAAATGTTAAGGAAGTTAACATTTAAAAAGTTAAATGTAAAAGCTAAAGTAAAAAGTTTAAAAGTATTAACACAAACTGCACATTTTCAACCTTCTCCCCCACCCCATCTTCCTTCACCCCAAAATTTGTGCTACAAGTTTTCATTTAAAGTTCAGGTTGATTATGCTGTGTTCACGAACCAAACATACCCACAGTTCAAAAAATACACACATAGCTCAATTTTTGGGGCAGAGTTACATATCTTTCCTATTTTTCCTCAGTGGTAAGGCCAGAATAAAAAGTCCCCATTGTACACTCCACCCTGGGACATGGGCTCACAGCTTCCCTGGCTGAGCTAATACAATTGCTTGGGAGGCCACCCTGTACAGGTTTTTGCAGTATTTATGGAAATGATCTAGCTAAAACCCTCCCTGCTTTTCAAAGGCAGAACACTTTTTCAGTGTAACCTGGAAGTTCTACTGGAGTATGACCTTTGTGTTTTTATAACTGATTCAGATCAGGGTTATCATTAGCTTAAGGGTTTCCAAACATGCTCTCCCAACTCCTTCTCCTCCTTCTAGGCCTCTAGCAGGCTGCAAAACCTTGTACAAGCCACAGAGGGATTATGGAACGGTTCATCTTGGTTATAATCAACAAGCACATTCATAACATCCAGGGGATCAGGCCCAGTCAGCATGGGTTCATGAAAGGCAGATCCTGCTTGACCAACCTGATCTCCTTCTATGACAGGGTGACCCACCTAGTGGACGAGGGAAGGGCTGTGGATGTGATCTACCTGGACTTTAGTAAAGCCTTTGACATGGTCTCCCACAGCATTCTCCTGGAGAAGCTGGCAGCTTGTGGTGTGGACAGGTGTANATGGTGTTTTGGATTGATGGTTGGACTAGATGATCTCAGAGGTCTTTTCCAGCCTTAATAATTCTATGATTCTATGATTCTATGATTTTATGTGAAGCTGTGCGGGAGAATTTTCTGATGCAGCCCCTAGCTGCTTATCTATTTATCTAAGCAGCTACCCATTCTGCTTATCTGCCCAGGATGAAAATTCAGGAAACCCTAGTCTAGACCTAAGTTCCTAAGGAACTTGTTTTTGTTGACAGAAAAAGAAACCACATTTAAATGATGTCTTTATAGCAATAAGAGAGGTTTTCCAGGGTTATCTGTTGTTACTCACACAGTTTTATTACTGCTTTAAAAAATATTTATAGATGATTCAGACCATAATCACAGTTATCAAGTATTCCTATCTCCAAGATTCTTACTCCTCGGAGACAGAGGAGGCTGGGGTGGAGAGAGAGAGACAGATCTCAGCCAAATGGGAAGGACCAGGAGTTGTACCTCACAGAACTAAGTTAATCACAGCATCTGAATAGCAATGATTTTTATCAGTGACCTGGGTACGACCATGAATTTTCTGTTCAAAATCTGCTTTGGAAACATCAGAGTTTATAAATACAAAACAAGATTGACAGTTCCTCTCACAATTTTTTCTCCTGTTAAAAAGCTTATTCATGATGTTCTGTATGAATCCTGTTGAAAGGTAAGAAGCAAACCAAGCAAAGAACATTACTGTATCTTTATTCTCCTACTGTTGCAAAAATGTTCTATCTTTTAGAAGTTGTTTGCTAACAAAAAAATAAACAAACAAAAGGTAAAGATGTGCAGAAAAAAAATAAAGATGGGTGGATTTTTATGGTTGTAAGTGGCCACTGTGAGCATTCATTCTCAGCACGGGTGTAGCCTGTATCACAGAATTTCACTTAGTTAATCTTTTACCCAGTCCAGTGACTTGCAACAGCTAAAGCTCATCTTCTGGAAAAGTATCTATCCACTCTTGAAAATTCCTTCCTGAATTTGTACTGAACTCCAGGGGCCAGCAACCACTTCCCTCTAATGCCTCATCAAATCTGTCTGAGGTATTTACGTAATTTACGGCTACTCAAAGGCCCCCTTTCATTGGCAGAGCAATGTAAAGAAGGATTAATATGAATGCAACAGAGTTCCAAATGCATAAATAACTAAAATTGCAAGTATACACGAGGTCAGCTATAGCTACCTGATGAGCTGGTGGGGAAGCCCAGTGGCAAACTGTGTTCTGTTCAGCCCTGGAAATCATGTCCACTTTCGCCAGATAGATAGTGGGAATTTATTATCAGCTTTAGGATTTTGTTCACATTTGCTTGACCTTCAGGGCGTGCCCAAGTGCCCTTCTGTTTTCCTAGGTAATTAATGGGGGGAAGCAAGGAGATCTGGTCTCTGAGAAGGTAGTATGCTCTGGAAAGGTAGTACATTTTGAGCAGTGATAGCTTGGACAATTAGAGTAATTGATAGACACAAGCTATCTTTTTTCTGGTTGTCTGCTCTACAATATAAGAATTCTCATTGTAGAGGTACTCAGGCTTGAGGATAAATCTAGATATATTAATTAAAATGTCATCTTTGAAAAGATCAATCCATGATCACCGGCCTTAGAAAAACTGAATCTCATCACTAAGGCTGCCCTCTCTGACACAGTACCTGGGAAGAAAGGATGGGTGGAGGGAGAGGGAATGGGGGAGGAGAGAGACAGAGTGTTAAAACAAGAGTGGGAGAGACAGAGGCAAGCAGAGGGGAGCAAACCATGAAGGGAAAAGAAAACACAGGTCATGGAAGAGGTCAAAGGGATGAAGGGGAGGTGTAAAGGAAAAAATCTAGACAAAGAGAGAGCAAATGGGCTGGAGACTGAAACACAGAAGTTGTGGGGGAGGGCAAAGGGTGAGAAGGAACTAGGGGAACCTATTTCATCAATTATTGTCATTACTAATGGAAACGTTTTAAAAAAACTGACAGATGCAGGGCCCTCTCAAAAAATTTACACACATAGCATGGGAAGGTTTTGAATGCAGGGCATTTCTGTACATGCATGGCTATGAAACCCATATTGTCCTCTGATCAGTGAAGGGAACTGTCAGCGTAAATGATGTTTAATGGCCAGTCTTGACACTAGTAAGGATTTCCTGCACACTTGATTTATAGTCCCAAGGAGATAGTCTGTGAAAGAATCTTATACACTGAATTTCCAGTTTAATAGACACTGCCCCAATATTCAATAGAGGCATTTCATATTCTTCATGTATTCTTTTTCATGGATTTAATCTCATCTCAGAGCAATAAAATCTTAGGATATGTTGCTAATGATTAAAATTTAAATTAAACATAAACTGATCTTATTGATTAGCTGATCTACAGAGCCTCAACCTGCCACTACCTGGAAATTTGATGAGAAGCACTCGCTCTCTTTTGCACATCTTCAGATCACTTTTGTAGCAGGGAAAGGAAAAGCTTAGACTGATACATTTTCATGAAATAAAAAGATTGAAGAATATGACTGTGTGTTGGAAGGCTTTCAACCAGACATAATACACATACTGCTACGGGTTTTAGCTATTTTTCTGAGATTAATGCATTTCATCCCTTTCTTATATCTGTAATCTGTTTTATTTTAATAGAACTGTTTCCATGAGAAGATATCTGAGTAAGTAAGCGTTTCCAGGATTTGCCCCTAACTGCTTTTAGTATGGTTATCAACACTGGCCATCTGTGTTTTTTCATTTTAATTCCGTAAATGAATGCTTGCCCTTTGAGAATTTCAAGGACCAGGAAGTAGCAATAAACCTCTTCTGCAGCTCCAGACTGAATACTCAAACAATTATTAGTTGATGGGATATGCAGCAAAAAGAATTCTTTTTGACAGTACAATTTATAAGCATAATTTCCTTTTGCTAACAAGTACTATAACATTTCTGTGCAAAGACGTGACTGGCTTAGCTGCGTCCTTAACCAGTTTTAAGCCGGTCTTTTGTGATGCAGCCTAGCCCAAAGAGCAAATACATAATCAGATAAGTAGCTCTGTGTTAATGGTACATCCCGATTTGGGGTTATTAAGGTTTCCATTTTATTTTATTATAGAGGCTGTAAATTCCAAGGCTGTATTTTGTAGTTGCTAAGTAAGGAGAATTAAAAACCTGCAACCAGTGAAAAGAAGCAGTCCAATCTGCCATCTATACTGGTATGGCTGGAATGCTGGTAAAGTCATGATCTTATGATTCAGTGCTTACTCAGCTTTTGTTAATGCTCCCATAATTAGTTTTAATAATGAGATAATACCTAAGGATCCAATCTCTATACTGGTTTAATGTTATTGAGAGCTGTAACCATGTAAATGGAAGCAGATCTGGCTCCGGGACCAGATACACACTTAATGTTAGCTGAAGGAAAGAACACAGCATATGGATAGGTTCTTATTTACACTAAGGCAAGTAAAACAGTGAAAATGTAATTGGATCCATTTTTAAGGAACTTTACATGCAATAAACAACATAAATCATCCTTATAAATGTATATGAGAAGACAATCTATTGTGTTAAATTGGCACAAAATTAAGATTTGTAATTTTTCACAACGTTCTTGACTAATAAACATCTTCATGAAATAAAAAAGTTTATGTTAACAAATGCAATTCCCATGTACATCTTGAAGCCCACAAAGCAGAACTCTGTGCTGATGTTCTTATTCTGAGGCTGAGCACAAACTGACAATAAATTGAAGGGAAGAGGCTGTTCTCTAACCATCCAAGAAAGGAAAAAGTGGAAAAAAAACCCAAACCCAAAACCAAACCAAAAGCATAAAGGGAGATAAGCTGTATCATTTTTCTTACTGATTTCAGTTATTCATTGTAACATATTTAAGGATTTTTTTAAACAAGTGATCCTGTTAGCTCAGTTATGCCTTTTAAGAGGAACATCACATTCTTTACTAACCTTCTGGACTAATGAAGCATGAAGCCATTCCTGATGGACAAATGCTTCTTTGGATACCAGTTGTATAAAGCAATACATGCTACTTTGTAGATTAAATTCTGCTAAATACCGATGGCAATCTCACTCCATCATGAATTGAACTGAGACTTAAAGGCCCACGGGCATGGCATGGATTCAATTTCATTTGATACAGCTTTCATACACAGATACATATCATGCAATCCTACCTCCTCACGTGCAAAGAGGGGATTTGGACCGGCATTTGCTATCATGTAGCAAGATAAAGGGACTGTCTTGCTTCTGGTTCCTAAATCAGGTTAAAGGAAACAAATTCAAAGTAAGTCAGGAAGCTTTGACTGTGCCTACATTAACATTTTGGGTTGGTGTGGCTTGAGAGTGAATCTCCCATCATGTTGGTTTGACTTGCAGAGCAACTTTGGTGCATACGAATCAGATCCAGAAGAAGCTCCATCCCAGATGCATTAAACATGCCCCAACTCTTTGGAGTGTGGTGGGTATATGGATCTAAATCAACGATTTGCACTTTTGATGTCTTGGAACCACCTGTGCTGGGGCCACTTTGCTCAGGGGACAATACCGAACGTTGTCTGAAAGAAAAACTCCCAACTGCTTGTAGTGTAAATATGGAGGCCTAAGCTCCAAACGGTTTGCTAAAGCAGGCATAGTCCATTTTCATCCTGGCCTGGATGATGTCTCTCACTGAGGCCTTCCATTCACTTGTATAATATTCATTCCTTACTGAGGAAAAAAGGACTGATTTGATATATAAGGGGGGGAGGTAAACTAGTCCTTTTTGATACAGTGCCAGAAAATGATGGTTTACAAGCCATTCTGTGAGCCTTCATGTGCTCAATGTGAACAAATGTTCTCAAGACTCTTCCTTACCTTGAATTTTCTAAATGAAAACCTCTTGGTTTCACAAATGGTTGCAGAAACAAATGCTGAGAGAAGGCAATAAAAATTATTTTAAGGTACTTGGTATTTACTTCATTCCAACAAGCACCAACTATCTAATGTTCATAGAAAAAATGTTTGCTGTATCCATCTGTCTCCACTCCTCAGTATCAAATTGCAGCTCTACTTTTGTTATTCAGCTACTTAAAATGGAATTGATGACATCCTTACTGCTAATATCTATGCACTGTTTATTTGCAAAACAGGTTTGTGTTTTAAAATTGTGAAGTAAAATAAAATGGCAAGCAAGTACCCACGTGAACATTTCTATCTTAATTACTTTCTGTACTTTATTATTACATTTTATTGTAAATGGTTCCATTCCTTCCAGTAATCATTTCAACCTGAGGCTGCAGTTTCTTAGCTTTTATTTTAAAATGCACTTAAAAGTTGATTAATAAAGTGTATCCATATCTCTCAGTAGTTGTATTCTTCCTCCCAGGCCAACAGAAGGAAATAACTAGCAACTGACTAGAAACAAATGTTCAAATGTTCTTTTCTGGTGTTTTTTTTGTTGTTTTTTTTTTTTTTTTTATTTATTTAGCAGTCTTTATTAAACCTGAAAGCTAAAGAAAATGGAAGCAGCACCAGACTGTCAGCTGGGCTCTCACTGTCATGGCCTGCAAGAACATACTCCCGTGCCCAGGGCAAAAGCTAACAGGTTCCAGAGCCACCATGTTTCCTCAGAGGTCAGTACCACCCTTCGTAAACGAGACCTTTCTGCATCAGCTGGCATTCTTGCAAAAAAGGTGCTCTATTCTCATTTACTGGACAGCAGTTCAACCTTAGGAAAAGTTTGAAACTGAAAGAACTGGTATGAGCAAACTGAAATCTGTAGTTTCTGTTTATTGAAAGACAACAGTAAGACACTCCGTGATGTTGCTGATCACAAACAGAAGCTGGAGAGAAGAGCCTTACTTCTAGGAACTCTGCATACCATCAGTTATAACAGCCCATGGTTTCAAGGTAATTATTAGTGTATTTGTGCATGGCTAGGCACCTCTCAGTACAAACTTGATCTGCCTTAAATCTGAGCACATCTAACCTGGCATCAGATCGGCACAGCCACCACATGGTGTTTACACTGATGTTCACACAGAGTGCATTGCTGGGTATCCCCTGTATTCTACTATCCACTTAGCTGGCTAATGCCGTCTGGAAAGGCTCCAAGCCTGTAGTGGGTTGCTGACCCCCTCCCACAGTCATGACGGTTCATTTTATTGAGTCCTTTCACATTCTTTCAGCTTCCAAATTCTCACCAACTGTAAAGAAAATGGTAACTGCTTGAGTGTCTTCACTCCCAGGTGCTAGCTCTCTAAGCAAGAGAATGAAAGCGGTTCACATGCCAAGTCCTGGGAGACAAACCCCTCCTCTCCTTACAAGACAGAGCCTATTTGGCAGGACAGTGTCGGTGATAGCCAGGCCTATCTCTCTGCCCCAGCTCTCCATCTGGAAGGGGAGGAGAGGCAGAGGAGCAAGTCCTAATGGTTCCTAGGAAATAAAGGCTCGTGGTACACTTGGCGTAACTGGAAAACAGCAGATGGGTTTGCAGTGAGAGCATGTTGGGACTTATGTCGCATGTGTTTCTCTGACTGGGAGAGAAGGATGAGATTTGGCCTAGACTCAGTCTTGGACACGTGAATCCCCAACTGGTCATGAGGGACGGACGAGTGTGCGGGGAAGGAAAAGTGGAGATACCCTGCTGGTGACCATTGACCTTTTGACACAACCCTCACACAGGATGATGTGATCCTGTGAGTCGTTCCACAGCAGTGAAATCATTTATTCCCTCAAGGCCAGAGGAACCTGCTAAACAGATTGATTGAGGCTACTCTGGTGGCAGGCAACGAAACCTCTGAGACTGAACATTCTAGCAAAAGAGCAAGTGCACAGTGTAAAAGTGTGAGAATGGAGGACATTTCAGCCATGGCATCATACAGATACACTATATTCCATGTGGGAAAAAATCTGCTAGACAGAAGAAAACACTTTAAAGAAATCACTTCAAAAAGGTATGAATGATTTATTTGTAGTGGAGTGAATGTATACACGTTCATCCCTCTAGAGAATGTGGCTTTGGCTTTTTTTAACCTTGATAATGCCAAACCCAGGTCTCATCACTTCATGAAACTCTGCCCTTGGGTCCATTTTTATAATCTTTTACGTACAACTGTATTCCTCTGTGATGTTTTGGTTTGTCATGATCTCTAAGAACTGGTACAGCATACCAAAGATTTGCTCTCACTCCTTTGTTTGCTACATATTTGGTGGTAATTAGGTGCTTCATTTGTAGAAGTCCTTATGCAAAGCCTCTCTGTTGGAGGAGGATTACATAAGATTTATATCTGCCCTTGTGCAAAGTGCAGAAATCTCCAAGGTCTCCAGAGTAAATCACAGTCTTAACCTTGGATCTCATCCCACTTTCCAACCCTTTGATATTTTTTTTCTTGTGATTCAGGATAAATGCTGTAGCCGTCTCTGAGAAGTAAAAAGGAAGGTCTGACACTCATCTGCACCAACCCCAGCAGAGGCAGGGGGCTTTGCATGCAAATAAGAATCAGACCCAAACAAATTGTTATTTTGATTATAGTTATACAGAAGGAAAAAGTCTTGGATTTTCCTTTCTTTTTTTAACGAGTTTTGATTCATACATATAAAAAAAAGATCCTAAAGCCTCAAAATAAATGAAGACTCATAGAAGAAAACATATGATCTGAAAGCCTCTGTATCAGAGGAAGTGTTGTAAAAAACAGAGATGACTGACATAGTGAGATTTGGTTCTTCTGGAGATGTACAGAAACTTCTTTTCCAAAAGCTGGAAGAGTGACAACAAAGATAGAATGCATGTGGGATTTTGCACCTCCACAACAAAATCAGCAGCAGAATTTGTGCCATGGGAATACAGCATGGGACAGAACAGAAGTTTCAGCTTGCAGATGCCAAGTTCATTAGGACATGTTGTAAAGAGCAAAGACAAAAAAATAAGGAGTTCAAAATGCCATTTGCAAGGTGCTTGGTTTCTCTGTAATGCAAATAGTCATATAAAATATGCAGGAATTTGGATTGCTTTGGTTTGAATGGGAAGAGGAAATTGATTTACAAATTCTGAATGGAATAGAAACCTTAGCGCAAGAGTAGAGACAAAACAACTCCCTGCATGGTGTGTAGTGAATATGGTATGTAATTCTCTCTTCCTGTGGGAACTGCTTTGACTTTTGTGCTATTACAGCATAATCGAGGTGCTCTCCAAGTGTAATTGAATACTGGGGATTTTACTCTTTAGTGATCCTCCAATTAGCATAATCTTCTTCTTGGTTGTTCTTGGGCAACTGGACTTTCAGGACTTTCAGTGGTGTGCCTTGGAAGAGCCCTTTACACTTGCGGAGGGGTGCAAGCCAAGTCTCCGCAAGGTGTGCTCTGCCTGGCCTCTGGTAGCCTGGTGGCTTCACACAGACGTACGTGCCCATTAGGCTTTCCAGAAGTCTCAACCCTCAAGCCTCCTAGGAAGCCTCTAGCTTGTGCTACAGGTAAGGAAGTGATTTTCTCGTGAGTGGACTGGGTCCCCAGCTGTACCCGTGAGGCCAAGGAGAGAGAAAATCTTCCTCTCTCTTGCAGAAGAATGGAGAAAAGTTGAGCAAGCTGCAATGCATAGAATTCCCATGGCCCCATGCAGGAGCAGCCAAGCAGGTGAGAATGAAGCACTCTTACTAGAAAAAACAAAGCAGAGGATGCTACACAAAAACAATTCATTCATGGTGTAGAGACCTGAAATATGTCCTGTGGATACTGGGACAGGCTTTGTTAACAAAGTTTTGTTCTTTACTTCTTGTTGCTGGACAGTTGTCTTTCTGCTTGCTGAGCTTTTCTACAAGAACAAATGAAGCACTTTTCCTTTTTAAATTATTCACATAGATGCACTGCCATTTCAGGCACAATCTGTTTTTGTAAGGAGTGCGTAATCCTCTTTTGTTGTTTCCATGGACTTGTGCTTTTAAAACAATTTAAGAATTAAATATGTTATGGAATAATTCTGAGGATGAGTCTCCATGGGAAAGCTGCATTAGATCATCAAGACCACTTCCTTGCAGCTCGACACTGTGGTCCCCACAGGGAAGGTGAACAAGATAAAGTTACTTTACACTGGATGTTTGTGAAAAGGCCAAGACATTATTTTTCTCCTAGTTAAACCTACAGAAAGCACATTCACATCAAAGACACTGACATGCAAGTGCAGATTTCCATATTACCATGAGAAAGTGAAAGGAAAAAAGAAGAGGTTTTTTACTCTTTGTAGTTAAGGATTGCATTAACTCCTTTTGTATACCACGGTGGCTACAAACTAAAATGAAAAATACATCCAGAGGCCGATAACGTCCTTCCTCTCATAGGGAAAGAAGAGTATGCTACATTTCTGGAGGACTGTTCTTTTTCCTAACTGGAACTGATCTATTCGGTCCCACCCAGGTAAGGCTGCTGTTTAAGGAAGGCTCCCCAAGGTCCAGCTGATCTCTGCTGTGAAACACCTGAAGGATTTAGCAACAGTGACACAGGCAGCCTGGCCTCCTCCATCTGCTCCTGATTTCTGCTCCTATGGCAGAGTACTCAGAGGAGTACTCAGATTTACGGGGCCCAGTGGAGGGTAGTCCAGCCTCGTGGTGCCTCTTGCGGCCACGGCAATGCAGGGCCCTACGGTGCGGGAAGAATCACAAGGGCAAAGTGGCTGAACTTCTCTGGAACTTTCCTAGAAATGTCACCTGGGACCGTGAAGAGATGAAACAGATTATAGACTGGGACTCCATGCAGAAAGGTGTGAAGAGGGGAGTGTAGATGTAAAAACCATGAGGAAGAAGGGCGTTTGGTGAAAGCAGAAGAGAGATCCATTCAGCAAGTGCAAGTTTAAATATCCTAGATAATTCCCTGCAACTATTCCTGGATTTTTCCTTCAGCCTTTGAGAGATCACTTCAAAGGAAAAGAAGTCCCTAGGCAGGCTTTCCTCTGTCTCAAGATTTTGTCTCAGTTAAGAGCCCTGTCTGAGCAGCTCCAGTTGCAACTTTCTCCAATCTTTAGTGTATTTTCCTGTGTTGACTTCGTCATGTCCATTGCTGGTGCTACACACACAGCACAGAAACAGTCAAAGAGAAGAATTCCCAATCAAGTTTTCTGAATCATACCATATTGTGAAGAGGCATCAAGTACCTCCTTTCTGTGCTAACAAGTTATCAAAAAAAGAAAGTGTTCTGCTGGGAGCAGACACAAATCACACTTTCTAGCTGTCTCACTTGTTACCACAGAGATTCCTGCATTTACGAGGGATATCTGTCACAAAGGGTGAAAAAAATATTTTACTATAAGCAAAGAACAGCCTGGGAACAAAATGATGTCTCAAAATCTAAACCCAAACTTTCTTTAAATTAACCTTCAGCAAAAAATAACAATTAATGCAAACCAAACTATATTCAGATTGGAAATAATCAGACCAAAAGAAGCCCAAAGAAGGAAGAGAAAATGTGGTGCTTACAGCTCATGGAACAGGTTTAAACTGCTTGAAGGATAGGAGGGACGTGATCAACCAGCTCAGGATTGTGATTTCCTTTGCAAATAATTTCTAAGTGGAGATGTGACCAGTGCTTTATGTTCTGCAGAAGGCAGTAGCCAGAAGCAGCAAAAAAAAAAAAAAAAAAAAAAAAAAAAAAAAAAAAAAAATTAACATCTAGCTAGAAGCAGCAGAAAAGACATTAACAATGCCAAGTAAGCTAATTAGCAGATGCTATCAAGACAGTGCAACAGAGTGATAAGGTGTGATTAAAGACATCTCTAAGCCACTTCAGGCCTCTCCCTTCTGGAGAAGTAGCTGGGAACCCATGGGTAGTTTCATCACGGAGGCAGCTGCTCAAAGTCAAAACTGGCTGCACACATTCCCCCCACTCCCGCCCCAGCTTTTCCAGCAGACTGGGCAGAATAGGATATTCTCTTCCTCTCCCAGCCTCTCCGCATGCCTGTTGCACAAGGGAATGGAGGAGCCTAGAAAGGGTGTCACATTGCCGACATGCTAGTACTTAGATTTTAGAAAGAAGCTGCTTGTGTAGGATGTACTCCACCTTCTGCCTCTTGCACAGTAGCGTCTTTCCATCTTACTAATGACTTCTGTTACCTCATACTGAGCATTTAAGAAAACTCTCAAAAGAGTTGTTCTCGACCTGTAGATAGACAGTAGAAGCACAGGTGGAAAAACATGACTGTCACCAGAGTCCTAAGGCACACTGAGGGTAAAATTAGGAACAGAGTTGAGATCTCCTGACTCCCCATCTTGTTCTCTGCCCGCAGAGGCTTCATCCATAAAATTACACTGAAGTGTTTTGAACAAGAAGCAATGCCTTTTTGGAGGGAGACCCAAAAGGGGGCTCGGAAAAGAAGAGATGAAAGCAAGGAGACTAACCTAGAGGGCAGTCAGGTTCTGTCAGACAGATCAGTTTGGATTAATGAATTTAAGCTAGCTGCCACCACAAAGCCCAAAGACTTTGTTCTGGGCCACAGTTTACAAGATGATGAACAATATTCTCTGGGAACTAGTAAATACTGTATTTCCCAGTTCTCAAGAACTGAATATTTTATAATACCACAGCCAAAATGTACTATTTATTATTCACATGTCATTATATGCGATCATCCCATGCAAACATACCCAAACCCCATTTTTATCATATGCTGGCATTGAGAACGGAAATAAAAATTCAGCACAGTCAAACTATTCAAAAAGTAAGAGACTGTACTTGCCTGTTAAACAATTTTCAGGTTAGTCACACATGATTACATGGAATTTTGCTGGTGTTGGAAGAAGCAGGCTGGAGACTTTCTGACCATATTGTACACATGTATTTGGCTTTTAAAAGTAACTGGAATTAAAAATAATTGTGTAATAATTGCAATAGGTTTTGTAGCTGCTAAGCTAGCATTGCCGGGGAAGTTCAGTTTTCCTATTTGTATTGTTTCTGTGCAAATTAAATTCTCAGCATTAACTGTAGTAGATTAACATTGGTGTATGTGTTTTTTAATAAGAAAAAGAGGAAGCAGTGCTGGCACGAGGGCTGTTCTTGAAGGTAAAACACATGCAAAACAAAGCGGAGAAGGTAAGGACTTCAGATTAGCAGAGGAAAGTGTGCTTCTGGTGATAATCAAGTGTATTTGTTTAATAACAATACCTGCCACTGCTACAATAATGACCTAAAGTTCTGAAGTGCCCATTTCCTCCCTGTACTGTTTGCCACTTCAGAAGGTGTGGATATGGTTGAGAGCAGAGGAGATAAGGGATTAAAGGAGACCTTCTCAGGCAGGGAACGCGGTCATGGTGAGCGGGACCAGCAGATGAGGATGACACCATGGGAAGACGACTAGCAACTCTGGCAGGACTTTCGTGGTGGGACGCTAGGCAGAGACTCACCAACTCACGTAACAGGACAATTCGTAGACGAGATGTCCGGAGCTCCTTGTGCAGCTGAAGGCGACTGTGGTCTCTTTGCTGCGATGTTGAGGCGGTTTGCCATCGGCTCGCCAGAAGGCTCAAGGAAGAGGCGCTCTGGAGGTTCAACTTTGAGGAGACCCGACGCAGAGGAGAGACTTCTGGCGCACGCCCAAGTGAAGCAACACCTCAGCACAGCTACAAAGCCCACTTTGATTTTCTAACCTCCAAGTTCGCCTTTAACCCAACCACCACCCGC